>JAYMFT010056346.1:0-29569 GCA_038088735.1 Panulirus argus | reverse complement strand
CATCCAGGCCCCACAGACCTTTCCATGGTTTACCCCAGACGCTTCACATACCCTGGTTCAGTCCATTGACAGCACATCGACCCCGGTATACCTCATCATTCCATTTCACTCTATTCCGGGCACGCCTTTCACCCTTTTGCATGTTCATGCCCCGACTGCTCAAAATCCCTTTCACTCCATATATATATATGCAAGATGTACACAAGTAGGAGGTGTACATTACATGCAGGTAAAACCACAAGGAAACATCACAAATTTGATGAAACAGAGGCAATAACTTGGGAAATTCTATGAAATATATCAAAAAGGCATGAAATAAACATAGTCAAGAGTCCAGCAAGAATGTTGGAATGACTCCAGTGTTTCGTTCAGTGAGATTAAAAGTTTTTAGAATCAAAGTGCTGAAATTTTTTAGTGATGATTGGACAAATACGTTAAAGCATTTACAGATGAACCCAAGATAGCCCTGCCACAAGCAAAATCACATCCTAGGTGCTCTTAGGCATGTTCTTACTCTCTCTTTCCCTCTTTGTAATGTGTCAAAGAAGATATGTAATATGAAATTTACAGATTTATGTTTTGCAGGATGCAAATGGAGATATTAAGAAATCCAAAGGGAACCATGTTCGTAGTGAAGGATTTGCAATTACAGAAGTACGTGGAGATCTATTTACATGTCCTGATGGAACTTCTCTTGCCCATTGCATATCACAAGATATACGCATGGGTAAGGGTATTGCTTATGTCTTTAAGGTTAGTGTCTTCTGTACTTCGAGATGGAATGTCCACTACCTGTACCAAATAAGAGGTACGATTGGTATTAGTATGAAAAAGAGATTACTTCAATAAATTAACACCTATTTTGTTGTTAGATGACTACCCTCCCAAAGATTTTGTTGATTTATAATCTTTCACATTGGGTATGTTTGAAGGTATAGTAATCCTAATGGTGTTGTATAGATGTGAGTTGTAGACCCAGAAAGCAAAAGAAAGGAAGAGGAATACCATGTTGGATTTGAATTGTCTGTAGACACTCGGAGTGAGGCAGGTTGCTCTTGTTTGTAGTGACTATGTGAGAGAGTTGTTGAAGTAAGCACTCACTGATTGAGAGAGATGACTAGAGTATGCTGAAATGGTTCAAACATATGAAAAAAATGAGCAGCGACTGACTGACTAATAAGATCTATATGTTGAGGTGGAGTGAGGAATGGGGGGTGAGAGACTCTAGAAAAGATCAAAAGATTTTAGTGATTTAGGTTTTGGGTTATCTATCCCCAACGATTTTCCTGTGTGATAGTCTTCTTTACTTCTTAACATTTGTGTGAAGTTGAAAAACTGTTGACTCTTTACTGTTAAATGTTAGCACAAGATTATGTTTATAATCACTTTTCTAATAGTGCACAAGATATCATGGGATGATATTGACTGCCATTTTAAAAATGTCTTATTTTCTAAAATAAAAGCATTTATTTAAAGACAGTGTGAATAGTATTTTTTTTTTTTTTTTTTTTTTCCAGGCTAAATTTGGTGGTGTACAGGAGTTAACAGATCAAGGCAAGAAGCCAGGTGATGTTGCCGTCCTGAAACGTGGCCAGAAATATGTGTATGCTTTAGTTACTAAGGTATGTTTGCTTTAAAGTGAATAAAAGAATAGCAGTACACTAAGTCCTTTCTTTGTTGCAGGTCATATATGGTAGTGATGTTTCATAGCCACACAGCATCTTCAGAGTAAACACCAGTCCTGAAATCACATTGCTCCTCCACAGTTTAATGCTTTATGCATGCCATCCTTTCAGTCACCATTCACCCATACAACTTACCAAGCATGCTACACAGACTTATATAAGTAGAGCATTCACTCTTGCTCCCATTGTCTTTATATAATGGTGCTATACATGCATTCTGCCAGTCCTCAGGCAACTCACCTTGGGCCATAGGGCCATATATACATTGAAAATCTTTACTAACCACAAAACTGCCACCTTTTTTCTTAAGAAAATCAACTTTATTCCCCTCTGATTCTGCTGGTTTGCTACACCTCATCTTATGCAAGGCTTTTGACACATCCTCTCTTTTCACCAAGCTATTCACTCCTCTCACCACCATACTCCAAACACTCACGTTCACCACATTCAACAGTCCTTCAGTATAGTCTTTTCATATCCTTTTCACTTCTTTGCCAATTGCCACTTCTCCATCTGCTCATCTCTCTAACGTTTCCATTTGTTCTCTTGTTCTCCTTACAGTTACTGTAATAAAATCTGGTAACACCTACAAAAATAAGTTGTATCTGTTCTGTAATATTTCACTAATTCCCATAGTCCTCCTGAGTATTTGAATGTAGTACTCTCATTTTGAATCCCTTGCCATGTTTTGTTTACATATATGCTGCTCTCATTGCTCCAATTTTTTAGCATTTATTTAATCTAATGATTTTTATTAGTAGCAAGTATTCCTTACACCATGAGTGCCATGAATATGCATGCTTATCTCAAGACAAAGGAGAACAGGTTTTAAGTAGAGTACCAGGTTCAAACCTCATTTTCTCTTTGATGAGCAGGCTCATACTCTCTTTCACTCAAAATGAATGATTGTGAACACAGCATGACAACTGTGATAAAAGACAGTGGGCTGAGTGTTATAGATATTCACCATGGCAAATCAGACTGAAAAAAGATTGTTGAGAAAATTTAAGCACAAATTAGATTGAGGTCTTCAGAAAGAATGACCTGGTGACAAACAGAAATATGCTGTGAGAAATTAGACCTTATAATCATTGAACAGATACCAAAGATAAAAAAGACAAGTATTAAATGGAAAATACCAAGAAACAGAAAACTGGATGAATAGCAGAAAGGCAAAGAAAAAGAAAAAGGATAACAATGAAAGAGACAAGAATGAGAGAATTAGATGAGAGAATAAAGAGTGCAGAAATAGAAATATTGGAAATCCATAGAACAAAAAAATGAATCAAGAAAAAGTTGTACAAAACAATGAAAGGGAATCCAAAGTTACTTGTACATTCATGAACTAAGCAAAAAACAAGAAAACCGAGATTGTACCATTTAAGATAGGAGATAGATGCATAAGTAGTTCCATATGGTATACTACACTAAGTGATTTCTCCAAATCATTTTTAACATTTGTGTGTATGAGAGGATAGCTCACTTCTTTTCAGACTGTTTCCCATGTGGTTGCAAAACTAACAGTAATTTAAGTTTAGTGGTGATTCAGAAAATCTCTTAAGATGAAGCATGACTTTCTTTCATCAGCTTGTGTATGAATGTGAGCAGATTGGCCTTTCTTCATCTGTTTCCTGGCACTGCCTCGCTGATGCAGGAGGTGGTGATGCTGTTTCCTCTGGGATGGGGTGGCACTGGGAATGGATGAAGGCAAGCAAGTTTGAAATATAGAGAGAGTTATGAAATGAAAAAAGAAAGATGAGGGAAAGTATTTATGAATTTTTGAGAAAGTGAAAGACAAGTCTTTTGAAATGTGCTAGGTCATAGTTAATGGGAAAGACATGGGTAGGTAGAGAGTTCCAAAGCTTCGACATATAGGAAAAGAAGCAGATATCAAAATGGCCCACCCTTGAGTTGCCGATGGCTACACAATAATCATGTGATGCAGCAGTTTGCCGAGTATTGCGTGGTTTAGCTATTGGTGGGGGCACACAAGCAGCCAGCTCTTGGGAGCAAAAACCAAAGTAATATGTATAGAAGAGGGAAAGTGAACCAACATTGTGGTGTAGGGCAAGGGGGTCAAGCTTGGAAGTTAGCCTGGGACAGTTTATAAGTTGGACTGCTTTCGACTCAACTCTGTCAGGTAAGGAAACAGAGCCAGAACCACCCCAAATGTGAGAGCAGTACTCCATACAACGATGAATCAGTCCTTTATATAAATGGTGCAACTGTTCAGAAGAGAAGTTTCAGCATCTAAACAGGACACCCAACTCCTTAGAGGCAGACTTAGCTATTCCCATAATGTGGGATATCCAAGAAAGACTGGATGTTACAGTAATACCAATTATGTTGATTGAGTCAAGAAGTGGAATTACAGAACCGTCAAAGGAGAGACGAGAGTTGTGAGGAGTTTTCGGTAAAGAGATGGGAAGAAATTGGGTCTTGAAGGCATTAATCTTAACAAGATTTTATGTGCTCCACTGAGATATCCTGTCCAAGTTGTGTGCATGATCTAGTATATGCATATGTATATGTACGTGCATATATGTATATTTATGTGTATGTGAGTGGATGTCTTTTCTTCGTTTGTTTCCTGGCACTACCTCACTAATGTGGGAAACAGCAATCAAGAATGAAAAAAAAAAAGACAGATGTATTAAGATATCCTGTTAGTCCTTTCCATTTGACAAGGTCATCTTAAGATGGTATTAGTTGTGATAGAAGTTGTACCAATAAGTGTTAACATGGGTTGTGGTACCATTAGTAGGGTAACTGGGGGTAAATTTTTGTATAGGGAACTGCCTGTTTGGTGATTGGTGGCAATTTTTCCTGTAATTTTAACATGTAGATTTTGATTACGAGATACCTTAGTCAAGTACAAAATTGAGTGTTCATAACATTATACAGAAAAAAATGTCTATGTTAACAAGTTTGATAATTTCATAAGTGTTTATACTTGATTTATAGCTCAAACAGTATGTCGATTTTCATAAGACATATTGCCAGTTGAATATGCCTAGACCAAGATTGGTCATTAAATTGACTCAAAGCCTGAGATGTAACTTTTTTGGTCTCATTTGATTTCCCATGTTTTAAGTAGCATTCCTAAACATTAAAACACGAAGGAAACTAAGGCTTCTTTTTTATTTTCAGGAGAGATACTGGCACAAGCCCACCTATTTAAGTGTACGTTCATCATTACAAGCAATGAAGCGTCATTCTTTACAGCACAATGTTGGTGCCATTGCCATGCCTCGCATTGGTTGTGGACGTGATGGTCTGGTATGGGATCGTGTCCGAGAAATCCTCACTGATGTCTTTAAAGATACAGATATTAAGATATCTGTGTACTCTATCTGAGGTTTTATACATAACTTTTTAGGCACCTGAAGAAGCTATTGTATAAGCTTGTACATGCATGTGTTTGCATTTGGTATGTACATGTCAGGGCTGTGTACTCAGCTATCACCAGTGGGCATATTTGAGGCCATTTGTGATGTGCACATACAAGCTTTCACAGTTTTATAAACCCATGACAGAACCTGGGAAAATTATTTTATAATAAGCTTAAGAGTAAGGCTCATAGAGTCACATACAGTTGATCATATATATTGATCTATGGAAAACTTATCCCTCCAGTGGGTACACATCGGTTCCTTCAGTATTATATGGGATAAGTTATCATGAAAGAGGTATGAATGTCATCACCTAAAAGTAACAGAGATATTTCTTCATGTAAGGGAAGCTGTTCTAATATATGAAAGAGTTTTGAAACTAATATCCAGTAAAGTGGGAGATGCACAGTGATAGTTGGGTGTGAAAACATTGCACAGAATGTATAAAGTGTTTACAAAAGAATTTTATGTGGCTAAATATTCGGAGTAAATGGAATTTTTAGAATGACATTTACACATTTACATTAATGCTAGATAATTTAAAGGCTGGTAAAGAGTCTAGGAACACAGTTAACAATCCTTCTGTTATTTTCTATAGTGGTTGTTCCATGTTAAGGGATTTATGACAAGACCTTGTTTTTCACTAAATTCAGTTTCCAAAATGTTAGTATTTCAGTACAGATGTTATTTTTGGTATAAAATGGTCATTAAATCCCACTTGTAAATTTATTTAGAACTGCTAAGGTGTTTTTTACCTGAGCTTAGAATAAGGACCCACCTGGTGCTCTGCTACCTAATACTTCGCATGTTACGCTTACCAATGAACACAGATAATTGTGGCTGACTGCTGCTCAGTCAGGTACTGTTTGAGACACTGAAAAGTGCTGGGCACTTTTGTACTGTGAATTCTCTGAAGTTTTTGTAACAAGTAAAGTGGTTAAAAATTACCAAAGTATAATTAGTAAGTTGACATCGTAGAGCTGAAAAATTGTAGTTCCACAACATTGAAATCATGTTTTTTTGCTGCACAGTATTGGGTAACACAGTAACATTTTGGAAGCATGGTTTGGAAATTCTCACAGAGTTGCAATGGAAAACAGTATACAGATTTAAAGATTTAGAAGAAACATGTACATTCCCAATTACTTCTTGTCAGTAGTATTTAAAACAACATCATTTAGATTAATTTGTTTCAGTGTAATATCACAGAAGACTTAAGCATTGAAAAATTTACTCTTAGGTTTATGTAAATTTGCTGGTTAGGAATCATGTCAGTACAGAGAGGCAGCTCTGGTTAGCTTAGTTATTTTTTATACAGTCATTGAAATAATTAGGAATAATACACAGATGTGAAGCTCTTGTACTGTGGTTACTGAATTTTTATAATGAGGAATTTTGATAAGAAGGTACTTGAAGTTTAAAAAAGCGAACAAACATGACTTGGTTTTTGGTCAGTTGCAAATTCCTTCATGAATTTGGTGATTTGGCTAGATTTAGCTGTGCAGAGAAGATTAGGTATTGATGATTACTTCCACATATATATCTGGAAAGACATGGTTCCAGGAGAAGTTTGCTAAAGGGAAAAGTTATTGATACATATTCTGTAATTCTAGCTAGGATTAACATACTATATTTATAATTTTTAGATTCAGTAAATCCTCCAGTCAGTGATATATTTGAGGGAAAAGTATATGTTAAGCAGTTTTCTTCTGAGACACATTGGATATCTTTCCTCGTTAAAAATATGCTTAATTTTTCTTGATTTACGATGTCAGATTTTACTGATGTAATTATATGGCTTATTAGATGAACTTTGAATGCAATTTTTCAGTTTAGAATTTTTTATATAATCTGTGGTATGTAATCAGTATTGAAAGTATACGCTTGGCAAAGTATATGATGGAAAGTCCAGAACAGGAGGCATACTGCAGGGCTAGGTATTATTACCTGTTTTTGAGTATATATTTAGACAAAAATCATATACATACTGCATACCAAAGCATAGTAGTATATTTCATGCTTTGAAAATATTGTTAGCATGTAGAACAACACCGTTATTTTCATAGTAAAAGAGAACTTAGCGGAGCAGCATCTTCGTATGTAGCGTATCGCTGGTCGTCATTAAGACATATATATAGTAACAGATGCCCAGCATCATGGCTGTAGCTGTTGATCTTAAAATTTCATATAGCAGTCTGTTATATTGTTTGTCAGGCTTGCATTCCTTTGGTTGATTGTGTGCATATTATTTATTAGTTTATGGAAATATAAAAATCTCTGCTGTACATTTGAAAAACTGATGTACTGCCTGTGGGAGCTTCAGTCTCAAATTAGCAGTGTTTAAATCTTCATCTGTTAACCAGTTTTATTTTTTAGATTAAAAGTTTGTTGTTTGGAATATTGTTAACTGGAGGATTTGCTATAATTGGCCAAAGTTCATAAGTTTTTAAGTATTCTTTGACACTCGGTAATGAAATTATGATATTTTTAGCACTGAGATACCAACTTTGATAGGAGGATTATGAGAAAGGTCATGTCTCTCTTTTCCTCAAAACCTTGCCCATACATTTCATTTTAATCCAAGCTAGAATCCAGAAATACATAATGTAACTGTGTTGACTAATGTTCCAAATGAAAGCATTGCTGCTTCCTTCGTCTGGACTAATGTTCTGTCATAATTAAAGTCATACACAGAAACGGTCATCAGAGTATCACTGAGAGTTGATTGTATATTTTGGTAGGAATATGAAAAGTGCCAAGCTTTCTTTTTTGGTATGTGTGCACCAAAAGTTCTCTCTCTCATGTACTTGTTGTGATAGTGAATACTGTGTCAGAATCATTCATGTATTAACAAAAATGGGTGCATATGTGATTATATTCAGCACAATTAATGTTTCATGTGCTAAACTGATAGCACTATTTCTAACAGAAAAACACTTATCTTATAGAGTGTTTGTAACTAAGTTCCATATGTAATTGTCCAGATACATTATTGCCCACTCACCACATGGGTGATGTTTGCAGAATCATTTCCAAACATTATAAAAACTACTTATGCACTATCATTTTTGTTGAGTATAGCATAGACTGTCCCTGTGAACTATATTCTCTCAGAGCTTCATGGCAACAAAGGACTCTAACCTCTCAGCATTCATTCAAACCCATAGTAGATAGATTAAGCATAGAAATTATTGATTTTATTTAAAGTAAAGAAAAAATATTACTTTTCTATCAATCTTTTATCATCAACTCTGTTCCCATTTCCATGGAGTGGGTCAAGTGCATACAGGCATGTATTTTCTTGGAAATTGATTTTGAAAATGGGTTCCCAGCAAATTGGCAATATTCAGTCAATTTTATGTATGAGTATTAATTGTGATCATGCCACCCCTGTTAATGACTGTTCTGGTACTAATACACATCAACAGTGTGATATCACTGTTCCCACTGCCAGTCACTTACATCATTCCACCTTGTACCTAATCAAACTGAATGTTGAGTCCAACTCCATCAAGTGCATAATGTGAACATTTAATAGCAGGTTGATACTGGTGTAAACACAGTCACCAGTGTTACAGATATGGAGTCAAGCTCTTGAACAGTGTGCTGGTGGTTATGATTATTCTGATGTAGTGTAACATCACGTGGCTTCTGCACAGTATCATGCTGCTGGTGTGTCTTGTTAACCAAAAGCTCCTGAGTTTGTTAAGCAAACATACGGCACAAAGCATCAAATGTGTTAGAGGTCAACAAGCTTTTTTTTTTTATTCTTCCATCGTTCCTCAGGATAATTTAGTGAGATGGATCCTAAACTGAAAAGTTTGGCTGTTAGAAATGTGATTTTGGTGCCAGGTATTTATTCCTATATCAAAGAGATGACAGTCATATTAGAGCTTTTGTACCAGCCCCCTTCTACCATATAGATTAGGCTGTAGATGGGGATTAATTCCTTGAATATTAGAGGGTTTAAAATCTTTGAAAAACCAGAACATTATTCTGTTATATATATTGGGGAGGTATGACATGAATAAGAGGTTAACTATATATATATTGGGGAGGTATGACATGAATAAGAGGTTAACTATGAGTCTCTCACATCCCATTGGGGCCACGCTGTGGCTTTCTTACCTGCTTGCTATCCACAGTTCACTTTTAGTTCCTTGATGACAACCAGTGAGTTCTCTTGCACATGTACTTTTCCTCACCAGCATGTAAATAGATGCTTATACCACTGTGTGAGTGTACTGATTCATATCATGTATTTATGCTGTTTTACTAAAACAGAAAGTAATATATTGGTATAAGGTAGGCAGATTATGATTAGCACATAGATATATAAATTTTTCCGAGTATAGAAATGGGGAGGCAATCCCTATGACTTCAGGCAGGGTTCACCATCATTGCATTCAATCGGTCAGCTAGGATGTCAGGCAACGTTGTTCCATTTCAAGATGTATTACTCAAGGTAGTACAAATATCACCCAGTGTTGACCATGTTTTAGGTTTACTTGTAAAACCTATGCACCAGGGATTGAACCCATTTGTACAAAATGAGTTATATTAGTCATGTGTCCAGCTGCTTCCTGATGCAGAGCACTAATACTCTTAGCCTGTGCCAAATACAATCAGTGCCTTGGGCAATAGGGAGTCAGAATTGTTTGAATCAGTGTAAGTACATTGGTTTACTTTGATACAAATGCATTTTTTTCTTTTACAAAACTGGGAAGTTTGACATATGAATCACATGTCTAATCAAATTAACAAGAATCAGACAGTAACCCATGGAGTCCAAGAGCTGGCTGTCTTATTCAGCCAGCATTAACTAGAATAGGGTAATGATGACTGATAACCTTTACTGGTAAGACTTGTTCTCCAGTACTAACCGCTTCCACTTGGATGAATAATAGTTTTATATCTATCATATGCCTTATCCACAGGATGTTGCCTGTGATTTTGGTAATAAGATTCTCTTACAGTATTTTGCATGTGTGCAGAAAGTATTACAGACCTTGACTGATAACTTAACTTACACACACTGTACGTAAACTTTGGGGGCTGTCCCCTGCCCTTGCAGCTTAGTCAGAGATCAGCTTCCTCTGGGATTATGTGATGTAGTAAGCTGGTGGATACTTCATCCCCTATTTCTACACATCTAATGCAGGTGAGTTGGTGAGGTATATTTCAAAAGATTTAAATTTTTTCCTGAAAAATTAGTAGTCATTTAATTTGTTAGCAGTAGGCTAAATAGACACTGACTCCATATGTTAATGTTGTTCTCGTGATATTTCTTGCAGCACTTCTACTTTTCTTTGAATTTATTTTATGCAGTCTACCAAATCTGTCACTCCAGCAAGGCATTTTATTTATATATAGATCCAGTATTTTCATTTTGCACTTTATGATGTGCAAAATATGATTACATTGTTATTGTTATAAATCCCTAGGACCCCTTTTATGGTCTCCTGCAGATTCAAGTCTGTGCTACAGTCAGTAGCAAGGAAATGATGGACTCCTTTGTAATGAGAGGTTCCTTAATGATATTGTACTTCTCTTTTATCACTGACATTGATATATCCTTGCTAAAGGTGACTTTCCCCTTGTAATGTTACCTCATGCAGGTGGAATCCAGTGACACTCATATGTGTACACTCGACCAATACAATTAAACTCTTTTAAACCCATATTTTTAGTAATTTAGATGCTTTGCTTAATTTATAAAGTACAGTAAGTAAAGGACCTTTACCTGCTTTTTAGCAAAACAGTTTTATCATATTTATGTGGGAATGTTAGCACACAGTATTATTCTAGTTGGGCCACAGTAAGTGTTTGAGATAATGTCATATGGCACATTTCCCTTGCCTTAAGATTGTCAGTGTCCAGATTAATGTTTTGCAACATCGTCATACGCACATCTTTGACACATTCATTTTATGATTAGGCTTGCCTTAGTACCTTGATTTCTTCTCTCTTCCTGTGGTGAAGTTTTCCTTTGTGAGCAACAGATTGTTTTTGATGAATTTGATATAAATGATATAAATGAAAGACTTAATTGGTCTAGTTGAAGTCTTTCGGGTCTTCACTTGACAAGACTACCAAACTATTTCTGATATCATACAAAACATGAAATATAACTTTGTTCTTTATAAATGTCAGTGTCAGATATTTTATTGAGAAAGATTTCAGATTTCTGCTCTAATTACCTTACTGTTTTTTTAAATTCCCACCTCTTTCAGTGAATTTTGGAAGACTTTCACAAAAGCTGAGTAGCTAGAAATTCAGTAGGAATTGCTTCAGCCCCATGAGTGAGTTGTCTTCTGTTTGCAAGCTCTGGTAAGTAGAATATTAACCCCTTCTGGTGCCGGTCACATATATGCAAATGAACATTTTCCAATGTTACTGTGAGTAAAATAGCAATTTCTACATGGTATAAAAAAAACATTTCCCTCTGCTGCATTAATCGCTGCATCTCACATGGCCTCTAAAATGCCCACCAAACTGTGCAGAATGCTGCCATATGTAAGCAATGTAGGTAAACGTGAATGTAAATAAAATAGCAGAGCCATCTATACTCTTACCACTCTGTGTACTTTTTCCCTGTATTTTAGGTAAGTTATGAACAGAATAACATCATGATTTACAATGTAAGAGTTTATGATTTAGCAAACATTCTAATATAAAGAAATAATAATGAATAGAGATGTGAAATTTTTATGAGAATTTGGTGCCTAAACCTAGAAATTGTTTGGTTCATTAAAAGAGGAAGAGAAATGTACTGCAGAGGAAATAGATGATATAATTTAGGCAACAAGTAAGGCAATTAAATATGGTAATTTTTTCATTATATATGTGATATTCTGCTAATACTGACACATATCATATATTATAATTTTTTATTATGGTAATATTGTATGAATAACATAGGGTAATGCTATTTGACATTTTGCTTCTTGTTCAGTTTGTTTGTTCATTTTTCCTCTCATAAGTTAAAAAGCATTTTTTACAGATTTTACCCATTTTTTGTTAAATATCTAAATATCTAATGCTAAATCTTTTTTCAAGAGAAATTTTAATGCCAAATAAGGAAACCTTAGGGTCACTTAAAGTTAGAAATGTAAATTGAAAAGGTCAAATTAGGATATTTTTTATGGAAATTTGCCTTTTTTGGTGGGATTTCTATGAAATCTATCTTTGTATCTGTCTAAACTCTGACACTTGTTTCTTTTGGGAACTCCCTAATGGGGATGGCCACAGCAAAAAGTTTCCTTAAATGGTGACCTGCAGTGCTGCTTCTTAGCTTTTAGTGCCCCACCCTTATCAGGCCACTGGCAGAGGGCAACTCTAGCACTGCTTTCAGAGGCTCATGAAAGCTGTACATGATATTTACTAATTATGGCAGTATTGTGTTTGAATAATGTAAATTCATGTTTTTGGAATACATTTGTTGAAATTTACTGTTTTGTAGTGAAAACCATTTTGACACATTTTACATATTACGTTGCTGGTATTATTTTAGGGAAACTTTAAAGACAAGAAATCTTTGTGGTTATCTAAAGTCTGAATTGCAATAAAAATGGTCAAATTTAGAATTAATTTTTCATGGAAAAATGCCACTTTTGGGGGAACACCAGTTAAATCCATAGACACAGATAAAAGGTTAAGGTACACGTATTCTGTGTGGTACAATTTAGTGTTACAATTGCTTTAAGTGATTTGGTCCACTTTTGACTATCATTCCAGCAGTTTCTTCTCCCAGCACTCATTCTTAGCACATCAGTTTATATGTATGCATGTAGAGGATTAAGGAGTAGACTGACTAGCAGCTAGTTTTCTCATTGAAAAGGGACTCAGTTCTTTAATCATTTTTATTTTTCTATCCAAAAGACATTTGGTTATCATTAGTATTATGCATTTCTTTGGTATTGTGTTGGTATATGTATTAGAATACTCCATATCTTAAGTGATACATATGATACACATCCATTAGAGCTTGAAGAGTTAGGCTTTAACCTCTGATTGTTTAGAGTAAACTCAAGCAGTGACCTAAGAACTTTAAATACTCTTAAAGTAATTTAAGTATAAAAATAAGATATTTAGAACTAGCCCAAGACAAAAATGAAGGCTCAAGAGAATGTTGTTGAAGCTCAGTGTAAGTACAAGTTTTGTTGAAGGTACTGATATTGTCAGTTCATTATGATCCTTCCAGCCATTATATCATATGGAATTATATCCCAGGTCCTGAAATAAAAGTAGTGTGTGTGTTAGCTGGACCACCAATCATATTTGTTTCTGTCTTCATTTTATTTGGTGATTGTTTCCAAAACAGACAGTGGATGAGCACATGCCCATCATCCTACAAATTGACTCTTTTTCATGTCATTATTCCTAACCCTTCGGTTCTCCATTAAGTTTATGTAAATGTTTATGAGATTTTGTAAGCCTGTCTTGTTACAGGAGAAGGATATATTTACAGTCCCTGAATTAGGCCTTACATTCTAAGACTTTGAATGAGCAGGCTGAAAGATGGACTTGGTAGTGGTGGTAATTTTGTTGAACATACAAGTGACAGGCTTACTGTCAATGAGGTCATTAGAAGAGATTGCATCATCACTCTCAGTATTGAAATTGCAACTACTACTGAATGATCATTAGAGTGAGTAATTAGTGTTTTTATTTGGACTTAGGGACCAAATACAATATTTTTCACCATTGTTGATCTCTGCATTGTCTGGGATCTTGTGTATAAGTGCATAACAAGGGACTGCATGGAATGCTTTGTGACAAGTATTTAATATTAAATGATCTTGGTGGAAAGAAGTTTGTAGAATGTGTAGAGGATTTCTTTATGGGCAAGTCTTTTGAGTATTTTGGCTTTGGTATACAGGAGAGAAAGAGATCTCTATTATGAGGAGCTGTTTGGAGGTTGGTTGAGTTGTAGGTTAGGAAGGATTACACTAGTTTCTCAAATTAAGGGAACTTGTGACCAGTCTTGGAGTAATCAAAATTTCTGCAGGGGAATTTATAGGTGTGGATTCTAGATATTTGAAGTGGAGGTTGGAAAAGTTATATGGTCTGATAACTTCAGAGTTTTAGGTATTTCATATTAGAGGGAGGATTCTTATTATTTTTAATTATCTTATTAACAAATTGAAAGCTGTGCCATGTATGATACAGTACATCTCTGGCAGTTAACTAGGAGTGTACCACATATAGTCCAGGGTACTTAAGAACCTGGATGCAGTAAGTAGGGTAATCAGAAAACAGTTATGCTTGCCCATATATTTTCAAATAGTTTGTAGATACCATGAAAATGCTGAACAGGATAGCATATCAAGTGTGTTCTGCCAAGGCAGATTAAGAAAATGTATGTGAATATTGTGAACAAATTTACATTAATTTATATTGATGTATATAAATAATGGAGTACATATTATTGGAAATTAGAAAATTATAACATAATTGCATGGTGGTACAGTAAATTATAGCGTTTGGAGGGTTACATCGTATAACTGACAGAGTTGCAGTGTATTAAAGCCCAGAATTCCTGCTTATTCTACTACCTCCTTATTTTCTTCTTATTCCCTGATCCCTCCATTTCTGAAATGTATACATGCTTATTCATACTCTCCTCACTCATCCTATCTTTATGTCAAACTGTTTCAGCACTCCTCTTACTGCTTTCTGATACATACTCTTCTTACAACACACCTTTCTCTTACCCTATCATTTCTTATTAAGTCAACCCTCATCACACCAAATATTATCCTCAAACATTTCATTTCCAACACATTCATCCTGTTCCTTACTATTTTATCTAGGGCCAATATTTTGCATCCATACAACACTGTCAAGCCTACTATACCATCAAACATACCAATCTCATTTTCACAGATAGTGCCTTCTCTTTCCACTCACTCCTCATTGCACCCAGGGCCTTAACCCCCCCTCAGTCATCCTGTGACTCACGTCATCTCCTATGGTTCCATTTTGTGTCACATCCATGGGTAATTCAGTTTCTGATTTTCAGACTTTGCATTTTTGCATATTTCTAAGGTAAAATTATATTTATTTGTCCTGTTAATGTGTATGAATTATTAAAAATAACAGATGATAGCTACCAGTTGTTTATCCATTCTGTGAATTAAGATGATAACACTCATTGCTGTTTTATTATTGAAAAAGTCAATAACAGTTATTTCTGAACATGATATTTTTGGAAGGATTACAGATAAATAACATTTATGCTCACATAAATGAATCAAATTGATTCTTCCAGTCAAGATGAATGTCCCCTTAATTTTTAACCTACATTGAACTCTGGCTCTTAATGCATGTTTTGTGTGCTATAAACTATCTCAGCTTTACTTTCAGTGCATGTAGCCTGCTTAAGAACACCTAACCCATGTGGAGGAATGTTATAATGTTTACTATTAAATACTTTTGATTAAATGTAAAAGTAGTTCTTAAATGTATGGTTTGTTCGATGTTGTTTCTTCCTAACCTGCAAGCTTCCTTTCATTTATCTAAGATCTTTCATCATTTTCTGTATCTTTACAGTCCCATTAACAATTGGGTATTTTCATAACATTTATCCATCAATATTTCTGATGCCATAATGCCTCACCTTTAACAGCCCACAGGCAGAGGGCAATTGTAGCACAGCATTATCAAAGGCTCCTACCTATTTTTTTTACCAACTACTTCCTAATGTGTCTACCTAATGTTCCAACTTATTACTTTTATCTAATGATCCCACTTAATATTCCTACCTACTGCTCCTTTCTAGTGTTCCTAACTACTACTTCTATCTATTTCTTCTACCATTTTGCCAAAAGGTAGGGCTAGCACATAGCACTCATCGCAAGATAAATCATGAGTTAGAAAGAATGAGTTGTTTGAGTTAAGTGTTGTCAAGTGTTACATGGAACAAGGAGAGATTGCATGTTTGTGGACAGAATGCCAGCAGTCCACATGTGGGCGAGGCAGAAAGAAAAGACCGTTACCTTGGTCAGAGGAGTGCAACTTGACAGCCACTGAAGAGCTGGCTCACTACACAGCTGTCACTAACTCTCCCAATACCCAGAGAGGTAGTACCAGTAATATAACTCCCTGGTCAGTGGCTCCCTATCAACTACTGTATAACTACATAAAATTTAATTGTATATTTGCCTTGGCTTGCTACTCACAAAAATACTTTTGACAAATCATGATTATGATCCAAAGTTGTGGATTTATGTATCTTGAGATGAAATATTTTATGCTTTTAGTATTTTGGACACCATAATTATTTTTTTTACTTTTTAGGTCAGGGCTTTAAAGCTTTGTTTTTGTCAAGATCTTTTTTGCTCAGATATCGGTGAAAAGCTTTTGAGACATTTATTTTTTGTGAATCGTTTGTTTAGTGTAAGAAATGTAAATAACAGTGATCTGTTAAGGATGAGGCACTAAAGTTTAAGAAGCAGCATTGAAGCTCCCCAGTTATGGAGACTTCTGCCATGGCCACCCCCTTGATTTGGAAGTTCCCAGAGGCAACGGGCTGCTGAGATATACATAAATAGATAGACGTATTTTGCTTATCAGTTTCACATTTTATGTACTTGGTCCTCCACTCTAATATTAAAGTTGCAGAATTATGGTTATCTTTCAGTATTGACTTATTTATAATATCCATTCTGTTTTTGTACCCATCCATACACTCCTGCATAGTGTGACCTATTTATTTATGTAATCCCTCATTCTTTCTATCTGTCATTTTCTCTTTCACGCTTTTTTTTTTTTTTTTTTTTTTCCCCCCTAGCTGAGACGGCATGGACAGCTGAGGCCGTAATGAAGGCCATCTCATCAATGCTGTATATATATACCCTAGCTTAAGCCAGGTACCCATTTTATTGACCAATCCCAAGGGGTGAATGAACAGATGGGTTGACTGAGGAGCGATTGCTGCGACTAGGATTCAAACTTATGCGCTCGACCCTGGCGGCCTGTGAATGCATCACAGTCAGGAACACTAACCTCTACACTATGGGAGTCCTTACAATTATTCTTCCTATTCTTTGGTGTACAATATGGTTAGGTTTTAAATGTCTGATTTTAATAACTGCATTTTCTTTTTTTATTATGAATTACATAGAAACTATCCAGTATTTTTTTTCTTTTTTTAATTTCTTAGCAGCGGTATCCAGAGATTTTCAATACAAAAGTTTAATGTTTTTTTTTTCTATTAAACAACAAGATTCCAGTTTAACATAGTATTGTATAGGTTTTGGTTCTGAAGATAAATTTTTTTCGTGTATTCATTATATTTTCTTTTGCCAGAATAATGTGTGGTTTTAGATGTTGTATACCTAGATTGTACAGTTATAACAACCATAGTGAATAACTTGCCTGCTGGTTATGGGTGAACAAAGTATAGTTTTTGAGTTTGTTGTTACATTAGTATGTCAGGTTTATTCATAGCTTAAAGTACTGCTGACAGACACTGCTGATTTGTACATTTGCATGAGGTTGGCAGGGCCCACAAGAGAAGTGAGAATAAGTTGAAATATATGATAGCAGGTGAAGCTGCCTAAGCCAGTCACAGCTTAGAATCTTTACACCTCTCGGTCAATTATAGTTTGCATCGTAAGACTTTGGAGTCAATCACTGTGCATCTTTTTCCCTCCACCTTTTGTCTGTCTTGCTTTGCTTAGCTTGTACTGTGTTTCATTGCTGTTTCTGCTTAATCCCTTTCCAACAGATGTTCTTTTAGCGAAGCATCCACAAGAATTAAATACAAATGGACGTGATTGTTCTAAATGGTGATGAACTACAAATTAATTTCACAGATGTACTTTTAAGTGATAGAAAGGTTAGTGAGACTAATGGGAGATTATGCTTATGATGAAGTGCTTCATGTTAATGAAGATGAGTGTAGAAATCATATTAGTAACATATTCCTGAGTGAAGTGGAGGAAAAAGGGGAAGATTGTGGTATGGGAATACGTACAGTGTGAAGTTGTATTATGCTAGGGATGCTTCCATATTTATCACCAAAAACAAAACCCCAAAGGGGTTAAGTCTACTTGTACCTATTTAGTGGGAATGTACCTTTGATATAAAACGGTTTTTGTATGAATTTGCCAGTTTTATTACCAACTAGTATGTATTTAGTTTAAGTAAAATATTTTGTCCCTTAACCTAAATTATAAATGTTTTTGTGTTAATTCACACCAATCAGTAAAGAGCATGGTATGTTTACTTTTCTTAGAAAGATTAATTAAAACTTTTTAAAAGATGTATAGTTTGAGCTAAGTGAAAGTGATTTGTAGAAAATAAAATGAAACCCACTTTCTGATTGCAAATCAAACACAAATTTTATGCACAAAGTTGAATATAAAGCCAGTTATGAGTGACTTTAAAGGCTTGAACTTTGATTTCCACTGTCCTTGGTTAAACGTGGTGGAATAACTTGTAATGATTATGCCAAATCCTACCCTCATAGCAATTATTAATACAGTTTTCCTTTAATTTGGACAGTATTTCTTTTAAACCTTTGACCCTCCAGGTTGACCATCAACAGTGTAACTAAGATGTGTCACTTTGTTCTATGCAGTGCGTGCAACTGTTTCTTGATAAATACTTTCATTAGTTTCATATGACAAAATAATGACTTCAATTACAGCACATTTTTTAAGTAAATACCCTTTGAATTACTGCATATCATAATATATACGTAAGGAAAACTTCACTTACTATATTTAGGTACTATGCTGTGAGATGTTTAACTTGTCAGAAATAAGGAGAATGCACTTACTATATTTAGGTACTATGCTGTGAGATGTTTAACTTGTCAGAAATAAGGAGAATGGCCCAAGACAAAATATACTTGATAGATGGATGAGAAACTGGGTTTGTTTACAGATACCATGAAGTCCTGACAGCAGCACCCAGCCAGGTGTCCCAAACAGTTTGCATTCATAAAAAAACATTTAAGTACATCCATGCACACTGATAATGAATTCATAATTTCACTTGTACTACTTCAGAAATTTTCCCCAGAGTGTGGGAAACGATTGATCATGTACATGTGCCAGTGGACACTCAACAGAATAGTCAGATAAAGCACATTTTTCCTCTTCTTGAGTTTTAAAGTTTCACATGAATGGTGAGAGTAAACCAGTTGTAATAAACATAAACTGTATTTGTTAAATAAAAATTACAATAGGAAGCCAGTCAATGCCAATTTTGATTTTGGATTTGGCTGTTGGGAGACTGGTTGGCCAATCTTAGGATAAACTTAAGGGGTTGGTTACTTGAAAAGTGTTAGCCTTACAGAACATGAAGTGCAAGGATGACACTGTGCTCACTTCCAATATAAAATGTACACTAAAATCCTGACCAAAAATAAAAGGCTGTATTCACCATCTAAAGCCTGCTCTTTATAACATTTTGTGTCTTCTTGATGGTCTTGATGGAAGTTGTAGAAATACATGTATAAACAAATTAGAAATTAGTGTACAAAATAGCTTTCTCATAACTAAATTTATCAAATGGCAGACCAATTATAAGTAAATATAACACTAATCTCTGACACACTGATGTTTACATGTACACTGATAAGCTATTGGGATGAATAGTAATGACAGAGAGGAGGGGAGGTTTTTCAAGTATCATGCAAGTAAAATGATAGGTGGAGAGGAAACTGTTCTTTGCTTCCAGAAATGAATCAGGAGAAATCTGTCTGTAGCACAGATATATGTAGTTTTAGAGGCTTTGCTCAGGGGCGGGGCTGGTGGAAAATACTCCGCATATGATTGATTACAAGTAGATAAGTGGGGGGACCAAAAATTAATCAGACATATCCATGGATATCAAAACTCATTTAATAACACATACAGTGTTTATCAACTCATGTGTTACATCAAAGGGGTTGGCCTGCAAATGACATCACCAGGAAATTTTATGGGTAGTCTTTGCTGCAATATCATGCTCTTTGTATTCAAGGAGTCAACAAGAGGTATTTGAGTTGCCTGATATCTCGTTATGTTAAATTCTGTATGAGGCTACAAAAAATTAAGCTAATGAGCTCAACCCATCAAACCCAGTTTTGTACCTATGGTTCAACCAGAATTCAAATACTTGATCTAATTGTTCATATATTTATTTATTTATTTTATATATATATATATATATATATATATATATATATTTTTTATGTCCTGGTGTTACCAGAACCTCCTTTCCAGAGGTTCCTAAAGCCCAAGGCTGCACCACTTACAGTTGCAGTAAAATGTACTCCTTTAGGGTGCAAAATGCATTGATGAGAGTTTACTTACAATACAGCCTTGCCAAAGGCAACTTTTCACTCATGGTGCAACATCATACAGACAGAGTCTGGTAACACCTAGTCACAGACTAAAGTCCACATCAAGGCCGGGCCCTAATTGAAATACAGAGATAATTAAGAAACAGGGAAAAAAGTATTTATGAATTTTTGAGAAAGACCTGTCTTTTGAAATGATCCAGGTCACAATTATTGGGAAAGACATGAGAAGGTGACTGGCTTGCATTTTATTCAAAATTAGTATACAGGTTTATTCCATTCAATAGGTCCAAGAAAGGCAATACTGTCCTTTCACTCCAGTTGTACTACTTAAGTAGATATTTCTTACCCTCCATCAAAACTTATTTTTCTCTCTCTCCATAACTATTGTGGAGAGGTTTTATCAATTTTCAAGTTACAACTACATGACTACTCTTGCATTATTTCCATACAGTTTATATCTGTATTTCATTTTGGATATTTCCTTCACTGTCACTAATGATTACAACTGTTGCTATTTGGAGACAACCCAGAATCACGATTTAGAAAATAACCAGCAAACAAAAAAGCAGACTGACAGCCCAACTCACGGTCTAAGCCACCAAGACAGTGGCTTGTGACATGTGTTTGGCTGCTGTTTTCCAGTTTCTGAGTGGAAATTCACATTAGGATTGACCATTATGATACCCCCTTCCCTAAAGCAGGGAAGCTGTGGAACTTGCTGCTTTCTTTCTTATTTCCATCTTCATTCAACTTTTCTGCCTTTAATAGTCAGGTGAATTTTCATTTTTTCCATTTTTCTTTTTACTCGATACTCTTTTCACGAGATAACCTTGATTGGGGCATGTTTTGCCCATCCCATGTTGGTCATTACAGAAATAAAATAAGATGACCCATCAGTTTGAAATTCCCCTATGTATTTTTAGCCATGGCTTAACATTTCTTTCTTACTTTTATGAAACCACTCATAAACAAAAGATTTTAAGCAGTTTCCAGTGAAAATGTAGTTAATTAAAATGGAAGGAAAGAAAGTGATACAAACTCTGTTATTTGCAGGAAAAAAATATCACTAAGACAATTTGTGTACTTTGTATGCTTTATATGTATTCTGGCTTAATGACCTTTAGCTCTGATATCCAATGATACCAAAATACATATACATTAGCATTGTTTCATCAATAAGCTAGTTGCTAACCATTGTCTGAAGATGTGCAGTACAGTAATATATTTAGTTCTCACTTTAGGGAAATGCCATTACAAAATAGCTTATATGTTAGATATCTACATGTATTCTATTAATTAGAAAAAATGAGTGGGTTATAGTCTCTCTTCTAGGAAATGTATGGGCTATATGTAACCAATGAAATGTAAAAAACAAAAGTAATACAATGCAAAATTTTAACTCATCAAATGGAGATTTCTCATTTGTACATGAATATCACTCACATCACAATAATACTGATATCTGCATAAAGTTAAAAGAAATACCTGTGGTGAAGCAGCTCCACGTATTTTGAAATGGTTCTGTAACAGGCCTTTTTTTTATTTTTATTAATTCCACAGATACAGGTTTACTTACATAACATGAACTGAAGAGGTTCTAGGAATAGCTGTTTGGATAGGGAAAATTTTACAGTTAGATTGTTGCAGTATTTCTTTGTACACAGAGTTGATTTTAAGTTAACTTTGGAGATATGATAATCAAATTTCATATAAAGCAGTATATTAGGATATTATCAGCAATGGTTTATACTATGATACCAATAATAGAGCTTAATTGTACACTACAGGTATTTGTTATTAGAAGTACTCAGATCATTATATCATGTGATCATTCTGTGTAAAACATGTATTTACCTGGAATATTTAGTATTTAAGTTTTTATACTAGTCTTATCAGCACTTACTTGTAATTTGTACAGAGCCAAAAGTCAACTTACCCAATACAGTTCTTCCTAATCATATTTACCTTTATAATGAACATATGATTGTACAACTGTAAAAGAGTTTCTCTGAATGCATGTCATGTATAAATGTAAATCATACTACAGCTTTAGTTATACAATCGATTGTCTCATATCCAGTTTTGCAGATACTGGCAACTCCCAAATCCCAACATTTACAAGAGTGCTCATGCTCAATGAGACCCCAGCACTTTAACTTCTATGTAACCACTAAATGATAACTTAGTCCAATTGTACGTTTAAGTACATGAAATGACTAAAGCTTTTTTCTAGACATATATCTATATTGGGAAAATAAAACTACGCAAACTTAAATTAGAATTTATTCAATCCACTAACAAGTCTGCTAGTACTCAGTGAAATATCTCATGTTTATGGAAAGAATTAATTGTAGTTTGGGTGCTGCCTAAGCATCTGCATGGCACCATTCCATTGTTTATTCTGTTTTGAACAAATAGTAGTCATGTCTGCTGCACTTTTTGTTTCTGTATTTCAGAGCACTGCTAACTAATTCTCTTTCTTTCAAACAGTTGTTTGCCAGTTAGAAAAGGAAATAAGACAGTCTAATTTTCTTTGGAATAATATGCAATAGTGACCAGAGCACATTAAGAAACCAATGCTTATCACTGTCCCCTTTTAAGGGTTAAAGCTTAAATTATAAGCTCAAAACTGTATGCAATGAGCACACACTTATTAACTGCTCTGCACTCCCTCCAGCAACAGCTTCCTAGTTTTTGTCTTCATTATGAGACCACTTTCTCACCTTCTTGACAACTTCCACCACACTTTCTCTTCAACAAAATCGATTATAACTCATCAGTGATTCTTCATTTGTTGCTGTGAAAAAATGTGGGTCACTTCCCCCAGTTCTGAGGTATTGCATGTGTGAAGGACTCATAGGTCTAGGTGTGTCTGCCACAGGAAATCCTCTTCCTTATACGTCCTCATCCTGAATATTTTAGTACATTTACCTTGGTGAATTTGTTTTTTAATGTGTTTTTAACCTGATAGTTATGTTAACTGCATTTTATCACCTCCTCACTTATACTTCTTCCTCCTGGATATTTTAGTACATTTATTCTGGTGAATTTGTTGTTTAATGTGTTTTTAACCTGATAGTTAACTGTACTGTATCATTTCTGTAAAGGTTTTTATTTTCCCTATGAAACCACTAAGAATTTAGGCGCAACTGCAGCATGGCTACAATTAAATAACTGCAGCAAGACAATTCATGTACTTTTGTCTTAACCCATGTATATTTCAAATTCTCACCTTCCTTCCTGTTTATATTCTCTGCACTATTATAGCTTGTTCAGTTTTATTTTCATCTGAGAGTTTACAAGAAGGTCCCAACTTTTGCAAGCTTTTCCCCTCTATCTCTGGATCCAGAGATGGAAGTAAGTGCCTGACATCAATTGCCAAACCAAGCATGTGCATTGGAGACCTACTCCAGGGTTTTTTGAAAACAGACAGTGTGCTTGTATGTTGTGCTATCCAGAGTCTGTGCATCACACATTATTTACTCTAAGATCCATCCACATGTGACATTTGCCACTCATGGATAAAGGATTGGTTCCTCTATGCAACCTCCCTCAGTTCAAACAAAACCTAGAGTATGAATATGGAAGAGTACAACAATGTGCAAATAGCTCCCTGTTGTACATTTACCGATTAATACATGTTTCAGCAGGACATATGTAATTCTGGTGAAGTAATTTGGGGCTGAAAGGCTTTTTAGTATAAGATCTTTTAGATTACTAGGAGGGATGCCACCTTAGCTTTCCAAAAAAATCAGCTAATTTGTTCTTACTTCAAAGTTCATTAGCTTCAAGTAGATCATCTCTATATATTAAATGCTCGTTCACTAAAGCCAGATCTGTATGAATTTGAAGCCAGGATAACACATTCAACCTCTACCAGAAAGGTCTTCTTTCAACATCCATTTCACCCTGTAGGAGTCCCAACCCTCTTCCAACTAATTAGAGCCCTCTACAATGACCCTCCAAGCAATCTATCTGACAGGGTTCATTCCCAGCCTCACTGCAGAACTGGTCTTTTAATCTTAACCCCTTCTTAGACATGCCCTAGAAAGAAATTCTTCCTTGTTATATTTATGATTCCCTTTTACAGTAAGCTTAATGGAACAATAATGCCATTTCCTAGACAGCACCACTCTCACTCTGACTCATAAAGTGAAAGTTTCAATCACTCTGGAGTTAACTGGCAAAGGTTTGCACATGAGGCAGATCACCTTAATCCACTTTCATAGAAATTATTAGTTTCTAACAATGATAAAGCTCTGGGAAAAGTGGACAAATTGTCACAAATTTTGGTTGTAATGTTCCAAAGACTACATATTTTAGGGACAATTCTATTTAGGGAAGTCTTGGCTATATATTGAAATCCAATTCCTAAGGAGTTGTCAAAAGAATGAAAAAAAAAAACTTGTACAAGCTTTATCACTCAAACAAGCAAAATGAATTAAATAAGTTGAGCACAACAAGAACTTTACCAAACCTTAAAATAATCGTACTCATATAATCAAAGGCAAAGAATGTTAAGTAATCAGATAATTCCATATATGACTTTCAATGTAGCTCTAGCAAAACCATTCAGAATCATATTCCAGCTCCTGAAGGTCAGTTTTCACATACATACATACTGAAATATTTACACAACAGTAAATACCAGGTCACATACTGAAATGGATAAAACTTACTTCTTTACCATATGAAGTAGAGTAAGGTAACCTCTACCAATGAGAACTGGGAAACATGCTTGAGTCTGCAGGCCATGACATGTTCCCACTATTGGAATATGAACTGTAAATTATTTTCTTCTGCTGTCATTTTGAAACAAATGATGAATAAAAAACTTTAACTATCCTTGTTCATGATTTCATTAATAAAGGAAATTAATAAAGTACTGGTATTAGTGGCTATTTTAAATGGCAAGTAAAAAATATGAATTTTTTTTTTTCAATTATGGTGTACAAGTATTCTTTTACTTTAATGAAAAAAATATAGAAGAAAATAATAAAAAAAAATACATCAGAAGAAAAAGAAGGTATAATGAGTTCTTATTCATATACCTTATAATGACAGCAAACCAAAATTGTTATTCTTTTCCAACTGCCATTACCTAAATGTCTAGTTTTGTATCCCAAGAGAAGCACATCTAGTGTTTACACAACATGTGCTGCATTCATGGATCAAGCCTGAGTAAGTTTAACCATTTCAGTGTGATACTTATTTTTGTATATATATTTCATTGTGGTACATCATGTATTGTAATGGTTTTGACTCGGGCAGTTCTCACTTAATAGGCATATAAAGATGCTGAATATAAAGCTGGTGTTCCTCATATGGCAATCATGACCAGGTGGAATGACTTTAAACAATATTTTCAGTGCTTGTGGGATATGAGTATAATAATAATCAGCCTTGATATCATTAGCAAAGGCATTATAACTGAAAAACCTTACAACATCTATTATTATTTATTCTTAATTACAATATTTGAAATGGTAATTTTCTTTTTCAAAAATGTTGCTATTGCACCCTGATTCTTGAATGCCATTAAAGCAATATGTCACTCTACAATTCATTATTATATAGTATGTGGACCCCTGATACTTAAGAATTATATTTCCCATTGGGTGTTATCCGACTCCATCTGCAAGTGGTTATACCACACATGAAAAGTAACCTTAAGCATGGCTGTAATATATCATTAATCATGGACTGAATTCAGTCTCCTCAAGGGCTTTCTTGCGGTAAAGTTCATCATTTCCCATCTCCTACACTGAATGCAGCTTCAGTGCTGCAGGAATCCTATAAAAGTCCTGGGGATGTATAATAATTATAATTTCCCACAGTAAAACAGAATTCATCCAGAAAAGAATTATCCTTGACCTATCAACTTTCAAAAGTTTCACTGTTCTGTAGTTAATGATGACCACCATTCAGAAGGTAAAGCAGGTTCTAGCTGCATATCTAAACTGTGTTACCTTTCAAAATGAATATCTCTAAAGTAGTGAATTAGACTTGATTTCCCTATTTCAATGCACATTTATTGATAAAATTTCAAAAGATTCAAATTAAAAGAATATAGCATGAGGAAGGGATTTCATAATGTATAAAATATGCAGCTAATAATGTCACCAGCCACACAGAAACAACTGGGGTAATACTGCTCGTTTTGAATTCCAACGAACTCATGGGTAAAGATACTTTTCTTGCTTACTGTGCATGTCTGTACTAAAAGATAACAAAACTGATGCCCCCTGTGTCAGATGGAACCAGTATGACACAGAAGCTCTATATTTTTTGAAATTCAGTGACCAAAATAGCAAGCCCATTGACATGCGATTAAAATGAATCCCCTTTGTCTATGAAGAGTCTTCAGTTTTTGCCAAAATATACCACTGATGATTTGGACAAACAACCAAGCTTCCACAGAAAATCGTTATATTAAAAAAAAATGCATTAAAACATGATATTCTGTGTTTTACTCTGTACAAATGATGTGCATACACTCACTCCCAAAATCCATTCCAGAAATGAACAAGAACCACTACCTGAAAATCCTGGTGACATGCCTGACAGCGCCATTTTTAAAGCAAAGCCTTCTATCCCGCTTTCTCACCAATGCTCATATCCAGTCCCAGTTCTGCTCGACTTTCTCCCACACTTAATGACTAAAAGGTCTGAGTTTCACATACCTGGAATTTCTCTTCTCTGTACTTACCAGTATGGGAACCTTGCAGCCAGACCTCATTATATGCATAGATCTTCCAAAGCCTACCAATATTAAGTCAGTTTGGAGGGCATTCCAACTTCACAGAAACAGACCCATAAATCAACATCCTTAGGCACTTGTCGTTGCTTCTGCACTTCTCTGTTACATAACCAGCATAAGGCTATCATCAATTTAGCCACCTAAAAACAGCATTCAAAATACCCTTTCAGCTGGTTGTGGAAATGTTCTTAATTCTGAGTACTACTTTCCTTTTTTATATTAACAACACTAAGCTTAGGCTTTGCAACCTTCTTTGTCCCTAAGGAAGGCTCTAGAGCTTCCATAATCAAACAGCTTCTTTATCCAGTTATCCAGCTGAAGCCATACTCCGAAAAACTTATTTTTCATCACTCTAAGCTCAGACGTAGAGTGACTGAGATTCATACCATGTCTCAGTACAAGAACTTCCTCAACTCCATCCTAATACAAAATATCTTGCAAAGAACATGGATTTCATGCAAAATTTCTTGCAAAAAACATGGACTTTATCATGTCTAGCTGACTGAAGAGGAACATTCACCTCAATCTCTCCAAAATGCACCTTGAAAGTGAAGCCGGCAAATGGCTGGCACACTTGGGAAGGATACTGGAGGTGCTTTTCTTTAGAAATATTCTAGCTCTTCAAACGTTACCCAAATCCTCCATCTCCCCATGATTACACAGAGAAAAATAGACACAGCTGTTCCATAATTTCTTCTACAGTACAGGTTCATTGTGGTAATCCCCCATGTAGATCACCATTCTTGCATAATCCAGCTAAAATCACTCAAGTCGTTTACGTTACTCTACTTGATTTTCTTCCCAAACTGATACATATCTTCCTCTCAATAACTTAGGTTATCCAATAATCCATGTATTTTCTATGGGAACACCATGTATGCACCATCTGCAGGTCAATAGCCATACACTTGTGATGATAAGTATAAGGGAACTAATGAGAGGACAATTTTTTTCCATGCCCTCCTCAAGATGGAAAAGACCCCTAAAAGTTATTAAAGGTTTGATAAGTCAGCTGGGTATTCAAACACAGGCAACAAAAGTACAAACATCAATTGACATCAGCCACCACACGAGGACTGAGGTAGTGGCAAGCATTGGTTCATGCAAACAAATCTGTTTTACAGAAAACTGGTGAGATTTCTCGCATCTTTATTTATACACTGTTATTTCCAAGGAGATCAGAGCTATTTCATTTTCCGTGCTCATTGGCTTCTTCTGTAAGAAGAAATAACTTTTCATTTTATGGTATTTTATGTTACTAAATGAGCTACTGGTTGTTTAATTATATCATTTCGCTGCTGAAATGTTTCCATACGTGGTTGAATATTCAGTCAAGGTTTAGTTCTAAGTCTGATTAAGCAATCTTTAATGAATGAAGTACCTGTAAAAGATAAATGATGATCCTCTGAAGTCACCTTTATGTTGCCAGCATATTGTCTCAGTTTGTATGTCTATTAACAAAAGTTTTCAAAATCTTAAGTATCAATAATTTTCATATCACTAATGTACTATTTAGTACTAAACAAGAAGAGATAAAATGCACATTTTTCATGTTCATCAAGCAGCCAAATACTTTCCAACTGTATACACTTTATTTTTTTTTTCTAATATTTGTAAATGCACAAAAAGCATTTTTTTCTTTGATGATATTTATTTCTGTAATCCACTGGTAGTGTTATTATGCAAAGGGACTCTAGAAGTGGTGTCATTATGCATATGAATGTTAATTATTGTCATCATATATAATACATTATGTTGGGATTGACTCAGTAATATGTTGAAAAAACTAATTTGAACTATCTAGATATTATGGAATGAGAATTGAAGCACTAATAAAAAGATGTATTGTAGATACAGTATATATATAAAGTATTGCATTTAACGCAAAAAATGCAGTACACTAATGTTATTTATTCATAATTACCCCAGGATCAATTTCCAGAGGAGTCATGGTGTTACCCAGGGCCTCTTTCTTAAGGCTTCTGCAGCCCAAAGCTGCACTATTTCCAGCAGCAGGGAAATGAAGACTCCATTGGAATGAGAAGTTCTTTGATGAGACTGTACTCCCAATAATGCAGCCTCACCAAAGTCGACGTTTTACTCTTGGTGTAACCTCAAGCAGGGGTAGTCTGATAACACCTACCTATATCAATATATATATATATATATATATATATATATATATATATATATATATTTTATTATACTTGATCACTGTTTCCCGCGTCAGCGAGGTAGCGCCAGGAAACAGACAAAGAAAGACCCATCCTCCCACATACACACATGTATATATACATGCACACATGTGCACATTACATATATATACATATCAACATACACATATATACATATACACACATACACATATACACATGTACATATTTACACTTGCTCGCCCCCATCCACTCCTGATGCCACCCCGCCCCACGGG
>JAYMFT010056335.1:0-15071 GCA_038088735.1 Panulirus argus | reverse complement strand
ATATAGCGTTAATGGGATGGCCTTGATTAGGGCCTTAGCTGCCCGTGCCGTCTCAGCTAACATAGAAAAAAAAAAGAGCTTACAGAAAAGGACATACTGTACTGCTTCCTCACTTTCCTTTCACACTGCACAAGTACAAAAACAATGACAAATGAAAGTGAACTCGGCTCTTCCTAATCGTGAATATCAGCTTGAAGTTTCTCGAGGCCGCGGAACTTACCAGAGACAGGAGGCAGACCGCTACGCAACGGCGAATGAAAGGGAGGGTTGCTCTTTTTCACGCGACAAAAACGCTGAGCAAGACGCCACTCTTCCCCTCCCCTCACTAAGTGAGCCTCGCCGCGATGGCTTTATCCTTGAATGGCTCCTAATGTCTTTGTCTCATGGCGAGCTAGAACTGCTACTACCGCGCGCTACGCACCCCCGCCAGCGCTACGTTGCGTGGAGCTATGTAGATTGCTTCATGTCAGCACATCAGTCAAGCTCCAGAGCACCCGATCGGCTCTGGCCGGCTGGTTGGAGGGTAAGGACACCACGCGCGTGTAGCGAAGACAAGCCGCTCGCGTTTAGCGGAATGCCAAGTGTCTCATGAGCAGGGTAAGGGTAGGTCAGGGCTGAGGAGCGGCTAGGCTGAGGTGCACTTCTGTCGCTCGCTCGCAGGAGCTGTGTGTGTGTGTGTGTGTGTGTGTGTGTGTGTGTGTGTGTGTCTACGAATATTCGTGTGAAACAATATCATGTTTACGGTAAAAGGGTAGCTATTAAGAATAAGCTAAATACCTTAACAAAAGACCTACTACTTGAGTCTTTTAAAAGCAAAGCACACCATAAATGATGTTCATGTGTAGTAATGAATTGGTGTACTGTATCAGAAAAAGAATTATAACCATGTAACGTACGTAATTCACATTTGAAAATAAACACTTCTGTGTTTCGGGGAAAATTGAAGAGAAATAACTGAAGCTCAGGTACAACAATGAATGGAATTGTGGAAAAGAACGCTGATGTATAACAATTAATATATACGACGTAAAAATCGCACATGGGTACTAAAATAAGCTACATTGTTTCAGTAAACGTTTATATGCACTTAGAAACACTAAAGAACATCAAATGTATAACAACGAATATAAACGTAGCAGAAAACGCCTTTGCACTTCTGTAAAAAAAAACAATAAAATATAGAAGAATAAAAAAAGTTCATTTACAGTTAACAATAATTTTTACACTACAGCAAAGCCCAACATGAACCAATGGTGGTGAAGCGGGCGACAAGATTTTGACCCAAATTCGTAACGAATTCCGAATCGAAAGACGAATTCTTGATAAAAGTTAACGTAAGAAATATACACAGGTTCACCAAGGAATACTTGAATGACATCCGAAAATAAACATAATCTTTTCTTCCACAACCATGAATTTCCGGCAACGAATCAAAACTTTCCCAAATGTGCTGCATTTCAAAAGCTAACTCTTAATTCAGATTTACAAATAAGATATCTAAAGAAAATTCTTACTGCATTTACATCTACCAGCATTAATCAAAGGTATAAAGGTATATAAGATTTGCAGTTTATCTGCTGGGGGGACAGTACATGGAAAATTCAGATAAGGGAAGACTTGATGGTCTATGACGAGGTTTTCTGCTGAAGGACTTGGGAAAGCCAGCCAATAGAAGACCTGATGGTCTGTAACAATGTTATCTGTTATAAGAAAGCATCCAGAAGTTTATAAATTGTTACCAAGGTCCTGCAGGAATAAATTTACGGAACTACCAGTAACTTTCGCACTTGTACGGAATATGGATATGAATATAATCTAGCAGGATCGACATTGTACCTACCTTGTCACCAGGGTCACCACAAAGGCATTGTAAAGGAGACTAACCGTTTGCTGGTGATTTTGAAAATTTCATTCAGTTATATGGATAAAGAAATATTGAGCAAACTGTTCGCGTCCTACATTAAGCCACAATTAGAATATGCTTCTCATGCTTAGAAAGCGCACTTAAAGAAGCAAAATGAACTAACAGAGAGGGTCCAGAGGAGGGCAACAACGTTAACACTAGAAATGAGAGCCATTACGGGGGAAGGTTAAACTTAAATTCATCCACCATGTATGAGAGAAGAGTAAGGCGTGACCTGATCATAACTTTTGAATTGCTGAACCATTTTGATAGCGCATACGCTTCGACAAATGCTGGCATAGAACATCCAGAGGACATAGCATGAAATTAACTAGAACTTGTTAGACAAAATGTAAAGAAGGACTTTCAGCGTACAAGAGTCTTGGATGAATGGAATAAACTGAGTGAGAAAACTGTAAATGTATACAGCGTAGAAAAGTTTAAAAAGTTGTATGATAGTAGGAAAAGTTTAAGAAATTGGGCCCCACCGGACATTACAAGTAGGTAATTACATACAGAAACACACACATGAACACATAAGCACACACACAAACATAAACATACACTCATACACACATCTTTACACACATACACAGAGGCACAAACGGATTTGTATACACACTAATGCATACACATATTACACAATAATAAAGATAAACACACACACACACACACACATACACGTACAAGCTTATATACACATTGACACACATATACATCCATAAACACACACACACACACACACACTAACCCACACAGAGTAACACAGACACACACACACACTATCTTTATCACCAGCGACCTCCCATCTCTACATTACCCATCTCTTATCACCCCTCATCATCCCACCACCCAATCACCCCGTCCCTGCCTTCTCCTCGCCCACTAATCCCGAATCCCCCACTCTGCAATCAGCGTCTAGGATCACAATAATCATCCTATTACATCCCAATTTTTATTCCAGGCCGGCCGCATTCCTTCCAGGGACGAGGCGTACCATGGAATCATCTCACTTGGGTGTCACCACACGTCATCCATTCGCTGGAGGACCAAGTTCCAGCTCACTTGGGAGGCATCCGGCTGCTGAGGGGAGACCAGGTACCAGTGCATATGGGAGGTATCCTACAGGTGGAAGACCAGGTTACAGCTATCCCGTTGCTGGTAGACCTGGTTTCAAACCCACCTTGGAGGCATCCGGTTGCTGGAAGACTGGGCTCCAGGGAGCATAGGAGAGACCCCAGTGTTGGAGGACCGAGTACCAGTTTACATGGGAGTCATTCGACTCCCGGAGAGCTCTCATGGGATGGTCTAGTCAACTCCATTTATTAAAGATGGAGGAAAATAGGAAGTAACACATTCACCATTGTCTCCACGACTCAAGAATGCACAGAGTCAAACCACAATGACACAATTTTGAATTTTCATTGAACATCGGTAGAGAAAATGAAGGGAAAACAGAATATCTTCTTGAAATATGAATCTTTATGCTTAGAGAAAGACAACAGAGGAAATACCCAACTAAGGTCTTACACATCTATATCAACGAAAAGAAATAAGGGAACAGAATCATCTTAAAATCTTAATATCAAAATATCTTTCGAGTTATCAAACACTGAGCTAAACAAGGTAAGGGCTTTACCTGAGGACCCTCACCTCGATTATCCACTCCTCCTCCCTCGGTCTAGATCTCTAAACACACAGTCTGTCAGTCAGATAGTGAGGGTGATGAGCACGCCTCGTGTAGTCACATGACGCGGCGCGATCTCGTCTCTAATCTCCAGCGGGGAGGGGCTCTCTCGCGACACTGTGTGGCCTCTGTGGCGAGGCGACGTCTTAATGAGAAACACCGCGTGCTGAAATACGCAGGATGAGAGAGATCATGAGGACTGATAGAAGGTGAGGGGGAAGAAATCAGGGGAGGAAATTGGGAGGATGAAACTAAAAGGGTTCTGAATTTCAACAATGTTCATAGTCTCGTGATTTCTAGATGAAGAAAAGTCTAGTTTTGGGTCATGTCTGGTTAATAGTCATATTCGTAACTTAAGTGAAAGTTAAATCAATATCACATTTGTAGTCTAACTCAGAGGTCATTGATTATCATATTGGCAGTTTAATTCAAAGGTCGTTGATTATAAAATCTGTTGTCTAATTCACAGGTCATTATGTAGTCTGAGTGAAAGGTCATTATCATATTTGTTGTGTAACTCTTGGGTCATTAATTATCATATTTGAGGTCTACCTTTCAGGTCACTACGCTTGATGTTAATCGCTAGAATCCAAATGCTATTAATCAAACGTCAAGAGAAAAGTGATCGTCAGCCTTTTCTTCGTTGCTTCCTCAAAAACGGAATACGGATCAGCAAATCGTCAGTTTCCTGGATTCCTGAAACCGCACCTAATCGACACCCATCGGTGTTATTACTGGTTGGCTCTGAAGCAGCCAGCACCAGGTCCTCCTGAAACCATCTGGCGAGTGTGGAGGTATGCATGATAGCTAATGACCCGAAGATGAAAAAAGGTTTCACCGATGGTACAGGTGTACCGTCGTGTACAATTATCAGGAAACCTTGTTCCAGAGAATAGCCGGGGGTTTGTCTACACCGTGCAACCAGGCGTCATGGAAAACATGCAACCTACCATAAAACTGTGGCCCTCAGTCAAAGGCAAGCACGGATCCAGGAAAAAAGAAAAAGAAAAAAGATTCACTCACGATTTACGGGGGTCGTAACACCACGGGTGGTGCTGCGCGGCAGGTGTTGAGGCAACATGAGAGGAATCACTGATTACTTTTTTTCATCGAAAAACGAGTGATCTTTCAACAGCAGAAGCTCAACACAAAACAGTACGAGGCGACAAAAAGCCAGTGAGAGTATGGGTTCAGATGCTTCGAACTGTTGTTTCAGAGACAGTTTTGAAACTACGAAAGTAATCGGTTCACCAATTGTCAAAGGAGATTTGAGTGGATGCTAGTAGGGTCTCTTGAGTGTTTAGTACTGCAAGTAGTGGCGATATAACACCAAGACCATCGGGTCCAATACTGACGCCAGCCACTACGAACATGGACTCCATTAGCTGTAGCAAGGAGCATAATGTTTCCTGGCTATTGATGAATCTTACAGCTGACACCGCGGCCACGTCAAGCTAAATTGTATGCCGTCTGCTGGCTGTGTGCTATGACACGCCAGGAGTGAGAAGATTTTTGCTTGTGGAGGAAACTTCAACTGCTTATGTCCTCTGTTTGCCGCCTACCTACGTTCACCCTGTTTAAAAACGTAAAGGTTATGATCAAGTAGCCTTTCACTCTTCTCTCTTCAGTGCTGAGGAAAGTCAAGGTCTCTAACCTCTCCTTGCAACTCAGCTCTCTTGATTCTGGCATCATCGACTTTGTCTTCCTTTGGACCTTCTCCTTTTGTTCTTTGTGTTCGTTCATGCGCGATTAAGGAACTTAAGAGTCCTATTCCAGATTTGGCCTTATGCAGAATACGAACGGCTTGTTGAGTATTTCCATATCTTTGAACTTGAATGCAATTCTGATATTTGCCTGAAGACAGTTGGTTTCTTGAACTATTATCCTAAGGTGGGACTTTGAGAATAGGTTAAAGACGACGTCGATTCCCAGGTCCCTCTCAGGTACACATACCTGCAGCTCAGTTCATGCTAGATGATATTTATTTCGCGAGATGATGATGTTGGTATAGAGGCCTCCTCTCACTATGACCCATCCTAATCACTTTACATTATTATGGTTGAAACGTCATCGATCATGTATCAGACCAACTTCGGAGTTTGTCTAGGTCTCCTTGTAAGTTGATGCAATTCTCCTCGCTTTTCACTTCCCTCTCAACCTTTTTATGTCATCTGCAAGCATATTCTAGTGTGTGCGTGTGTGTGTGTGTGTGTGTGTGTGTGTGTGCCTGTGTCTGTGTGTATGCGTGTGAGGGATATCGTGAGGGTCATCGACAAACCCAGTGTTTTACATGTCATGTGGGTTATGACTACGAGAAACATAAGGAATAATGTACGTTTTAGCCGTGAGATCCAGCTCTTCAACCAGAAAACACCAGATTTCACTGGAAGTGGAGGTGGTAAAAAGAGCGAGAAGGCTTTATATCCCTGCCCCAGAGAGAGAGAGAGAGAGAGAGAGAGAGAGAGAGAGGATATTCAAACACTCAGACATTTAGCATGACTGGAACAGTGATTATGAATGAGGAATGTCATGTTTTGCGGCGTGCAGCAGCAGCAGGGGCAGGAGCAGCAGGCAAAGCAGCAGCAACAGCAACAGAAGTAGCAACAGCAGTAGCAGCAGGTGCTGTGGAAGGGAACAGCTGATGGTCTACGTCACCGGAGGGTACAATTGAGGAGCTGGAGTCCAGTCTTGACTGGTGTGCCAGCTGCAGGTCATGCCCTTCTGAGGTACAGCTACAGCACGCCTGAGGTACAACAGGAACAGCTACAGCACTCATGAGGTACAGTCAGGTACAGTTGCAGCACTCATGAGGAACAACAGGTCAGGTACAGTAATATCACCCCTGAGGTACAACAAGTACAGCTACAATACTCCTGAGGTACAACAGATACAGCTGCAGCATTCATGGGGTACATTACAGCTGTCTGTATAACGTACGTAAATTTAGGGACAAGACTGGTTGAGGTTCACCTGGATTCCGTTACCCTGATTCGTTAGTGGTTAGATAAGATGATGGTAGTTACACGTACTCCCTTACCAGTGTTCATTGGTACGTTAGTATGGGTCTACAACCATACAATCACTATCATCATCATCTGTCACCATCACCACAGTCATCATCATCATCTCTTCCTTCATCATTACCTCCACCATCCCATGTCATCGCATAAATCCTCACAGTCACCACGCGCCTTCATCATCATTATGTGCAACACTACCACCACACATTAGTATCACCAGCTTCCATCACCGCTCTCATCACTATCATCAGCTTCCATCACTTTTGTCATTGCTACCCAGCATCGCCATCGTCACCGCCATCATTGTCATCACCACCACGACCGTCATCACCACTGCACATCCCCTTTCACCACTACACATCATCACACGCCTCCAGTAACACCAGCAACAGCAGCACCACATCCCGGGCTAGCTGGCTGGATGGTGGCTAGATGGGTAGATTGTTGGCTGGCTGGCTTCCTGGCCGGCATAGTACCTCGCTGTCTGGCTGACTGACTAGCTGGCTGGCTAGATGTCTAGCTGGTTAGCTAGCTGGCTGGCTGGCTAGCCTTCTGGCTGTCTGTCTGTCTGCCTGGCTGGCTGGCTGGCTGGCTGGCTAGCTGGCTGTCCTGACGAGTGGGCGTCCGGGTTGGCATTAGCGATGTTTCACGGGTGTGTGTTGTAGTGTGCCGCAGGGTAGGTCCAAGGCTCCTGTCGCCCACCCACATCTCCCTCCCTCCCGCTAGCTCTCCTCTCTGTCCTCTTTGATATCTTTATCTTTTTATCATTTCTTTACTCTCATGTTCTATGGCTTTACTCTCATGTCTTCTTTAGTTACTCTGGCAAAGGTCATTCACATTTTTACATTTCCTCCTTTCTTTCACGATCCCCTCTTTCGAAGTCGCAATTCTTTCAAGACTAAAGTCGTTCATATTCTTTCTTTCAGTAACCCTCTCAAAGAAAGAAGATACGTACATGGTATTACCATACATCAGGCACGCAAGATATTTTCGAAACACTGAATACGAGTGGTATCAATTAAAGCAGAACCGTAAGTCAGCAGAAGCAGATTCATAAATCAGTTGAAGCAGGTTCGGAAATAAATTGAAACTGATTCGTAAATCTAGTTAATAATTTCTAAGAGCAAACAGCAGGGTGAACACTCCTAAAGCAAAGAATGCAAACATGTAGCTAATGTATACAATGAATTTTTTTAAGGCATACGTTACTCAAAAATTAGTAACTCAAATTGATTCTTAAAACTCATTTTTTCATCAGTTCCATGGGATTCATTTTTAGATAAAGCCTTAAACATACTCAATCAATTAGAAATAAAGCAAAATTTTGTTCAGTTGAAAGATGTTTAAAATTTTTTTGTTATTTTTGTGTTTGCCGGAAATGCTTTCAGTGGACGCAGTCTAACAACGAAAGATAGAGCAAATCTTTCTGGCTTGTCCAATGATGCAAGGAAGAGAACAGTCAGAAGACGCAGTCTATGAAGCTAAACTGAAGCAAGTCCATTGGATGCAATCTATGACGCAAACGGGTTAAAGTCCGTTGGACGAAAAATACAACGCAAACTGGAGCAAATCTATTATTCGCAATATACAGTGCAAACTGCTGGAAATCTATTAGACGTAATCAACAACATAAACTACAAATCCAGTGCAAGCATTGTATGACAAAAACTGGAGAAAATCTATTGGACCCGTCGTATAAGGCGAGTCCCAATTGGGTCTATATGAAATACTACTGGGCCCATCATTTGATCAACTACTGCCCTGCATTCTCTGCACAGAGACGCACACACAAAGTCACAACACTTTATGAACTGTGACCCACACCAGTGGACGTGGCCAGCTTCCTGAATGCTGCAGGAGCATCGACACCATTTCCCTTTGGCCTGAATCTTTCGGTTCTGGTCAAAAGCCATCTCTACTACAACCTCGTCTTTGCTGCACTGAATCTTCACGATCCCTTCACCTTCGACAAGAGCATAATGTGTCATATCAACGGTCATCTTCACTATACCCTTGTCTTAACTACATCCTCAAGACAAATGGCCATTGACTTGAACCTTACAGTTTAGGCGGAAGGCCATTTTACTACACCCTCATCTTTACTACGCCCTCATCTTCATTACAGCCACATCTTCACTACTCTTCTTTCTATCATAAGAAGGCAGAGGAGTTAATAAAAAAAGAAATTCCTTTTTGACAGGAGACAGAAACGCCTATCCACAAAGAAATCTGGAACTCGACCATTATACACATGTTGACTATTTTCTTATATAATGCAACACTATCTTGAAAAGGCTTTTTTTTAAAGATACCTAGTGAGAGTTCATCGTCTGTTTACCGGGGGCGCATATTCCTAGCAGCATTCTTTGATACCTGGGAACAGATTAACTTTTAAGATTCCAGATAATACATAAACGTTTTATGTTTCAATTTCTAAGTGATTCTCCTATGGCGCAGAGAATTGTAAAGAGAAGACTTTGTATCAGCGGGGATATATCTAAGGATTTTCTAGACTTACGGGTATAAGCATCCCAAATGACACTAGGCGAAGGATACAGTCTATGGGCCAGGGAGTACAACTTGGACCGAAGTATAACCTTTGAAGGATACAGTATATGAAAAGAAGAATGATTCAGGAAGGATACGCCGTATTGATTGAAGACTGACTTGTGAAGGATACAGAACGTGGACCGAAGGATGACTTGTGAGGGATACAGTAGTATATGTACCAAGAGATGAATTCTGAAGTGTATAATACACTGACCGAGGAAACATCTATGGCCCAATGGATATCTTAAGAAGAATACGATATAGGAGACGCAGAGCGTACCGTCGAAGAATTTGTACCACAGCATAAAACAGTGAAAGAAAAAATATGGATTATTAAACTAAGGTTCCAGCGTATGAACCATAACATATCCTGAACCAAGGAATGAACTAAAGCGGTCCTGGTGGAAACACCGGACCGAATCTCAAAAGCCGTGGACCAAGACGTGCAAAGCCAACACAACTGAGCAAGCGCTCTAAATTTCAGTACATGAGGTGAAATACCTAATACTTTAATGAAGAGACTGCCACTGACGCCATTATATTATATAATTCTCTCTAATACACGGTGAAGATGGTATGACTGGTGCTTAACTGGCTCCAGTCTCTATTTTATTGTTAACAGTTAAAGCCCTTGAAACTGCGATTTCACCAGTTGATGTTGGCAGATATACCCTATAATCCCTTGGATTACTCTATAATCAGGCAGAGGAACATCTCCGGCGGGTCGATGCCGCATTAATCGCTCGATTCATGCCTTAATCGGTTAGATAACTAAACCATCAGCCTCCTATATTTACTCATTAATCGGCGAGATTCGACTTTAGTCTGCCAGATGTTCGCCTTCATGGTAACCACTCCCTAAGCCTCCTCGTCATCTTCAGGTAACCTGCTTCGACCCCCATCAGTATCTAGTACCCTAGGTCCTAATCCCTCCTCCCCTGCAGCGCCTTCACCCGGAGCTGTGGCCACCAGGTACACACACATACATTTGACACAGGTTATGTTCCTCTCCTGGCTTGCACACCTACCCTGGGAGGTTGAATACCCAGTTTGTAGATGTTGGAGTCTCCTACAATCGCGCGCTCGTTTTACATATTGCCATGTTTATTCATCTTAATCAACGCCTCGCTCTCAGAACGATTGTCTTATCATCTGGTATTTTTTCTCTCCTCCTTTTTTTTTTCTATCAAGCGCTACTTTCTTCGCGGTGCCCCTCACAGTACGACGTTAAATGAAGTAATCAAGGGAAGAGTTGGCCCTCGTCCACCCCTCGGGTGGCGAGCTGTCAGCGTGTGGGGTCCATCCTGCGTGATGATTTTTCGATTATATTTCTCGATCATCTCCCGTCCACTGGCACGTCTCGCTCGCTAACCCAAGCAAACTCTCGGGGGGGAACACTTGAGCCAGCGAGAGGTCAATCCTCGAGTGATAAAAGGGGGCGCAAGGAGGAGAAGCAGCAACTTGTGAAGAGCGAAGATCGCGGTGTGGGGTCCGGTAGGGTCCGCCATGTTGGTGGGGCCCGCGCCTGCACTCTCCGTGACCAATCAGGCGGCCACAACGCCCGGCGCGGGCCAGAGTGGGCCACATACACGCCCTCACACTACACCAGCGGTCCAGCGCCGCCCTACCACCACACCGGTCCAGCACCAGTGGAACGCTAAGCGCCGGCAGCTTCGCCAGGGAGCACTTGGGGAGGGATGACGTGCCCCCTCAGAGAATGGCGGGATGGAGCAACTGATCTACACCAACACTAACATTCCCAGGTGGAGGTTGCCTCAGTGAGGTCGCTTCGTGGTGGCGAGAGGTCGCGGTGGGCACCTGGTGTTACCTGTGGCACCATACCAACTCTATGAAGTTAATAAATCACATTTGATATAAGACGGGGGTGTTCAGCTCAGGAGGTCGTGGGCATAATACACAGCTAGAATTACATCATTACAATAATTTAGTTAATTCAAGTCGATAATGAACCATACAGCAATCTATAACGTAAATTGCTGTAGAAAAGTATTTAGTTCTTGAATTATATGTCACAGAAGCAGCTGTTGTTTTAAGAATTCTAACTAACTACTTATTCTCCTGCTGTTATTGACTCTGTTCCCATTAATAAGAAGTGAATAAAAGTGCCTTACCTTTCGTCGTAATCAGACTGACGTTCTCTACGCCCTAACCTTACTGGCTCGAACGAGGCAGAGACGTCCTGGAGGCAGACTTGCTCCCCCCAGTCTTAAAATCTAGAGATTTAGTATATTAATTAAATCGAAAATACTATAGAGATAATATGTAAGCATAGGTGGGCTGCTTGATATGTTCTTGTAATTAAGTTGTTCTTGTGTTACAGAGTCCAACATCACATTCTCTAGGGACAGACGAGCCAGGAAATATATATCAGTTTACAATTCGTTACACCAGATCGAAACCCTTATTGTCTCAAGATCGACCCTGTGTTCTTTTAACTCTGCAGCTGAAAAAAGAGATCGGTATAATGGACCGTCGTACCATAGTACACATGCACTCGCACTGAATGAAACCCACGAACTAAAAAGCTTATTGTCTGAGGAAAAGTCTAAGAAAAGGAAACGGCTTAAGAAGCTCTTATATACTGCCGTATACATCCTCAGTCTTGGAATCGCTACGGGTCTCGCCTCTGGGACAGACAACAACCTTTGTGCTGACGGAGGTGGAGGTCGTCCATGTACACAAGACAGGTTCTGGTGCGCCGTGGGCCACTGAAGGAGCCTTCTCACCCGTGCCCTCCGTGTTTCTGGCATTGCACACATTAGATTAGCTGACTTTAAAAGCTGTGGTAAAACGCCAGTATATCAGGAAGTCTGGCATTAGCCTGGGAGCATTAGGGGAGACGTACTCTGACGTGTCCACGCCTTCCGTTTAAGAAAATGTAGACCACACTCTTTAACTACTGGAAATTCACCTCGCATGGGCAGGCTTCACCACAGGCAACTTTCAGAGCCTACTCATAGATCATAGTCATTAAAACTGTCTTACTGACCTGATCCATCCATCTTATCTGACTCATACAGGTTCAGAACCAGCCCCATTGCAGTTTGCGCTGGACAAACCTTTTCTGAGACCTCGGGGTGCACCAGTTGCTCGACCTTTTTCAAATATGGGTTGGGCTCATTTGGGCGTGGTGGCTTAGGATCCTCAGTCTCATTGACTTCTGTTGAATAATTGCCTGGGTTACTTGGTTTCATATCCCCCTGTTTGCAGGGCTGCTTGGAGTCCTCGATTTAAATGCCTCCTTTTGCAAGGTTGCTTGGGTTCTTTAGTTTAATGGCCTCCTGTTGCATAAAGAATTGCAAAATCTACACACTTACATACACCCTATGCGTGTGTGTGTGTGTGTGTTTGTAGAAAAAGTTAACCTTTAATTTCAGCTGTAATATTTAGGTCAAAGGTCAGCGATGTCGAGGGTGTAGTGCGTGAATTGTATTGATAGTCTTTGCAGTGACGATGATGGTGCAGTTGAAGTGTAGTGATGATGGCTTTAGCATTGAAGATTAGGGGTACAGTGAAGAAGGGTATAGTGAGCACAAAGTGATCCAATTTATGTTTAACACTGGCCTTAAACCTAGCTTCATGAAGATAAAGGTAATACCTAGATAGGCCGGCCTTAAGCCTAGCTTAGTGAAGATAAGGGTATAATGAAAAAGAGCGCGTAGTGAAGATGAGAGGAGTGAACAGAGGCGATAAAGGCGAGCAAGGATGGGAAGAGAAGATTACCTTAGTAATAGCAACCAGAGACGAGAAGTTAGCGAGAAGATACCGCTGGGTTACACTGTGCATCATTCCATCTGTGTGTTAAAGAAACTCAAGTAAGGTGCTGTGGACACAGGAGGAAGAGTGTGGACTGGAGAGGTGCTAAAAAGAGAGGATTCAAGGACAATGGGGACTTTTCAGACACCGAGTTTATGTCCAGCGTCGATAAACGTTACAGGTTCAGAAGTCTGGGCACATGAGAACTTGTTGCATACTCAGGTAGAGGTGTGGTGTTTGCTGCAAGTAACATCCGACAGGATATGGCATGGATATGGAGGCCAACAGGGAGTCGGCCCCAGCTGCTCGGGGGAGGTTATTATACTTGGAATCGGAAAGGTTCACTGAGGCCATGAATGTAGATGAGAGAGAGAGAGAGAGAGAGAGAGAGAGAGAGAGAGAGAGAGAGAGAGAGAGAGAGAGAGAGAGATTCTATGAGGGAGAAGTTCATTCTTTGTCCCAGAGCCTTGGGCTTCAGCCGGGTCGAACCACGCAAGCAGCTTCAACTGAACCCCTGAAATAGGCTAGACTTCCCATCTCTTCCGACAAGACAAAATGCCGACTAAAGCTCCCGAAACCTCTCAGAAAGGACTGCGGATGAACAGCCCAATATTCTAACTCATTAAAGCTCCCACACGAATGGTCTGGAAAAGTTGTGGTGATGTCCATCGAGAAGAAGAAGAAGAAGAAAGAAACTATTTCTCATAACTCCAATATTCAAATATCGGTGGAGAGTTTGGTAGATAGCGCTGGTAAGTTTGACAGCTAATTTGCCAGATGACTACTATTGGCTTGAATCCCTTTGAGGAAAAAAAAAGAAGAAAACGCCCACTAACTGCAAGAGAATCAAGAGTGAAAAAGGAGATTTTAAACTCCCTGAAGAAGCACATGTGTCCAGAAAGCAATCCAAACGAGAGTGAGCTCAGGAGGAGACCGAATCAGTCGGACTCAAATGCAGCACACAGTCTACAACACCTACGTACATACAAATGGAGATTAAGATACATACAAAGGACTCTCGGCATACATACCCTGTCAACGGGCTTAAATAGCTCATCGTGCTATGGCCACAAACAATGTACGTTCCTCATCAACCGGTAACAGGGTATTCGGCAACAGGTTTGGATCAGGACTAACAGGCATCAACGGAACAATCAGTAATGATGACGGTTGATGTTCACGACGGTGACAACGGTCAAAGGACCCGACACACGCAACCTGGCACCACTCCTCAGGATCGTAAAACAGAATGGTGATGTTACTTTGATCAGTGTAGCAAAACATCTTTTTGCCAAGAGTATTTTACTTATATTTTTGTAAGGAGAATTCCTCCCTCCTGTGAGATGTATTTCTTTGACCGTAATTGCAAAATCTATCGTAACTGAACTGCTTTACCGTAACAATATTAGAAAAATCAGTAGAATTTTAACTATATGAGATGAGAAAGCTAATATACGTCAGACTTCATATATATATATATATATATATATATCCCGGAATAATACCTTCCCAGGTGGATCGGTAGGGTAATTAACAGTGATTAACTAAACATTAACTAATCTAGTGATGGTTGTGGAGGCGAGCGTGCTAGGCCTGGCAATTAGCCCCGGTCAATGTGCCTGCATCAATTAATTTACTACTGATCATGAATTATGGTCGTCATGAGAAAGGTCCCCCAGTCAGTGTGAGCTACTGCATGACTGTCAATTAACATGAGCGCACGGCAGGCAGACATCACTGACAAGAGCTGGTAATTCCAAGCGGCTGCAGTACAGCTGTGGCTCTGATTCTTAATGATTCATTAGAAATAAACTAAGGAATAGATGCTGACATCCAGTACTGCATCACGATTCAGGTGCTTTGTATAATTAGTACCATTAAGGGAAGAAGAGCAAAAGAAACGTAAGGAATGCAAATAAACAGGAATTATTAATGCCAATATTGCTTCCCTTTATCTACCGTATGTGGAATTGACCGCATGCTTTTCGACAGAGACTTAGTACAGAAAATCATACAAAAGCCAGCTTTTTGGTAAGCTTCTGACCTTACAACATGATACAAGGTTGGTCGATATATATATATATATATATATATATATATATATATATATATATATATATATATATATATATAT
>JAYMFT010056324.1:0-15071 GCA_038088735.1 Panulirus argus | reverse complement strand
TATATATATATATATATATATATATATATATATATATATATATATATATTTATTTATTTATTTATTTATTTATCTATACTTTGGAGTGATCAGGAGATTAAGATTAAGAGAAAAGGCAACACCATTGTAAAACTTTCTTCCCTTAATACACAAATCAAATGGTAATCCCAATAACAGCCTCGATCTCAATAATCGCAATAACAGCCGTTACCCCAATTATCACAGTGTTTCACACACACCACACAACATCCATACTCCTGTACGGTCCATTGGCCGCCACCAGGATGACGTCATTGCCGATAACGAGTCCCATGGCAGAGACATCTGGTGGAGCATTATCTTGGTCCGACATCTATATTGCTTATTACAATGTTGTCACCTGGTTAGTGGCAGACCTTTTTTTCATGTTGAAGGCTCCAGTCACGGACAAAAATACACATCAAGGCCGGGCCCTCATTGAAAGATAGAGATAATTAAGAAAACGAAAAAGAAAAGACAGGGAAAGTATTTACGAATTTTTGAGAAAGTGAAAGACCTGTCTCTTGAAATGAGCCAGGTCACAGTTACTGGGAAAGACATCAGAGGGTAGAGAGTTCCAGAGTTTTGACGTGTAGGGAAAGGAGCAGTTATCAAAGCGACACACCCTTGAGTTGCCGATAGCCAGTGGCCACAATAAACATGTGACGCAGTAGCTTGCCGAGTATTGCGTGGTGTAACTAGTGGTGGGGGCACACAAGCCAAAGTAATACCTATAGAAGAGGGAAGGCAAACCAACATTGCGGCGCTGGCCAAGGGGGTCAAGTTTCGAAGTCAGCCTGGGACAGTTTATAAGTCGGATCGCTTTCGACTTAAGTAAGGAAACAGAACTAGAACCGCCCCACATGCGAGAGCAGTACTCCATACAAGGACGAATGAATCTCTCGTATAAACGAAGCACCTTTTCAGAAGAGAAATTACGACATCTAAACAGGACACCCAGTCTCTTAGAGGGAGACTCAGCTATTCCCATAATGTGGTGTTTCCAAGAAAGAGTGGGTGTTACAGTAATACCAAGTATCTTAACTGAGTCAAGAGGTAGAATTACATAACCGTCAAAGCACATACGAGAGTTGTGACTTTTCGATAGAGAGACGGGTAGAAATTGGGTCTTGGAGGCATTAAACGTAAGTAGATTTTGTGTACCCCACTGAGATATCCTGTCCAAGTCTGAGTTTATCGAGGAAGCTGTGTCAAGACGAGATGCAGATCGAATGAGAGAAGAGGGAGCAAAACTGAAGGATGTGGATGAATGCATTGTTGAGTCGTCAGCATATGAGTGCATTGTATTTTTTGTGGTGGAGAGGAAATCGTTGAAAAAAGGAAAGTGTAGGAAACAGGACAGAACCTTGAGGAACACTGCTGTCGATGGAGAAAAGGGGGGAGGCTGATTCATCAACTACCATAGAGATAGGATGGCCAGAGAGGAAGCTAGAAATGAAGGAGCAAAGTGAGGGAGGGAAGCCAAAAGAGGGGAGCTTAAAGAGGAGACCCCGATGCCACTACCAGTCAAAAGCCTTAGATATGTCAAGGGCAACTACACATGACTCCCCAAAATCTTTTAGGGATGATGACCAGACATTATTAACATAGGAAAGAATATCATCAATGGATCTCTCCTTACGGAAGCCATACTGGTGATCAGAGAAAAGACCGATTTTCGAGGTGTTTAAGTATATGGGAGTTGAGGAGGGATTCAAAGACTTTGGAAATGGTAGATGTCAAATCAACAGGACGATAGTTAGATGGGTCAGAACGGTCACCCTTCTTAGGGATGTGAGGTATCAAAACATGTTTCCAAGAAGAGAAAGTTTTGGTTTTTAAACAGAAACAGAAGAGACGAGCAAGCACAGGTGCAAGTTCAGAGGCACGCTCTTTCGGTACACAGAGATGGATGCCAATAGGATGCCATCGGACATTCAGAAAAGAGATTACGGGAAGAGACATAGGATTAGTAAGAGCAGCTTTAGGGGGTGAAGGAATGTTAGAGTCATCCAAGGTGGAGTTAAAGGAGAAACGGGAACCAGAGAGAGTTGCTTTGTCAACGGGAGAGACAGCTATAGTACCGTCAGAGCGGATAAAAGAAGGGAAGGTAAAGCGACAGAAGTTGTTAAAGATGCCTTTAGTTAAAGACCAGAAAGATCTATCAGTGGATGACAAGGAGAGGCTGTCGCACTTTCTTTGAATAAAGGAACGCTTCGCCTCACGGATAACGTGCTTGCAGCGATTACGGGCAGTAATAAAAGCTGAATGGGAACCAGAGGAAGGAGAGTTTTTCCAAGTCCGATATGCCTGACCCCTTGCAGGCCTGAATGGTCTTAGAACAGGAACGGTTGAACCATGGATTGGATGAAGAGGTCGTCTCGGAGGAAGAGGGGGAAAAATACTTCCATTCCCGCAAGAATAACCTCTGCCATGCATCTGGCGGAGACAGAAGCATCACCACATAAGAGACAATAATTTACCCGAGGAAAGTCAGAAAAGAAGTTACGTAAGTTATTCCACTCAGCTTTGTTCAGGTGCCAGTAATTACGCTTAGACGGAGCTGCTGGAGGGAGAGGTGCTGTTAGAATAGATATATTTATGAGAGTGTGATCAAATGAACCAGTTGGGGGCAAGATTGTATATTTACAGCGAGATGGAGTAGAGGTGAAAAACAAACCCAGAATATTAGGAAAGTGGTCACAGCGGTCAGGAATACGGATAGCGTGAGAGATAATTTGCTCTGAGTCACTGAGAATGGAAAACGTGAGGGTTTCAATCCCTCCACCATCCGTATGGGAGGAATTCAACCATTACCTACGGTGAACGTTGAAATCCTCGAGGTAGAGGATCTCGGCTTGCAGGTTAGAGGATGTCACAGTCTCATTGCAGGCGTTTAGATACTTGAAGAAGAATAAAAAATTCGTTGAATTAGGAGAGCAATAGGCTAAACAGATGAAAAGTGTGGAAGTAGGGACACAGACCTTGAGCCACATAACATCAGCTTTTGGGGACTCAAGGTCCTTGAGGCGCGTAACATTTGTGTTTATGTTGGAATAATCACAAACACCACCTTTGAACCGGAATCGTGAATGGAGGTTAAGGTTAGATATGAAAAAGGAACTAGTGAGAACATCATTAGACACTTGTGTCCCAGACAGAAGTAAGATATTTGGAGAGGTACTAGACAGATGGTGTTCAACTGAGGAGAGGTTACTAGAAAGACCACGAATGTTGGTATAGTAAATAGAAAAAAAGGCAAGTTAAACAGAGAGGGAAAGGTCGCGGGAAGGGCCGGTACTACTACTGCTAGAGCCCTCCCTCTCATTGGCAGTAGAGTCAGGCTGAAATCCGGAGATTCTTAGAACCCCATGATGCCGGGGACTTGGGGCCATAGATTGGACGGACTCTGTCCTGGTGATACTTACAAGTGATTGAGTGGGCAGGAATTGGCAAAAGTACTTATGTAAAAAGAAAAGTAATAATAATAAGCAGTATTTGTGTAGGTGTATGGTGCTTGTAAGATGGTGGGACTAACCTGGTGGTCCCGTTCTAATGTGACAGAAAGTAAGACCTGCAATCCTGACATGGAGAGTGAAAGACGGTTCCGGGCACCACTTTCACGCTCCTCAGTCAGCGGAAGTACCACCCTGGGCGGCTGTTGTCAACAACCTACTACCTAATGGGTTGCTTCAAGGGTAGGGGATGGGATAATCCTTGAGTTAGCTGGGGTACTGGGAGGGTCCAATACACTACCACCTGAGCCCTCCCTCTCACTGGTGGCAGAGTCACTCAATGAAGTGTAGTCAGAGTATGCCTTAGATTTGCTGGGGTCATGGGAGGGGCCATTACTCTTCTACCAGAGTCCTCCCTCTCGCTGGCAGCAGAGTTACACAGGGTAAATAGAAAAGCGGTGAACACCCATAGTGATCAGTGAATGCCCAGGCACTCAGCAAACACCACCATAATCACAGTGAGCATTTTGACACTCTACGAGTACCCCAGTACTCACTGAACACCCCTGCATCCAGTGAACACCCCAGCACTCAATAAAAAGTCCGGCAGTGATCAAACTACCCGGCGCTCAGTGAACACATCCGCACCCAGGGAACATCCCGGCACTCAGCGAACATTCCCGACACTCATTTATGATCACCAGACTGATACACCTTCAGTATGCATGCAACTAGTCTAGAAAGGTTCAGTTTCGTCTACTAGAGCTAATAACACAATCAAGCTGAAGATAAAAAAAAAAAACATTTAACACGATGGCTATTGTTAAAAAAAAATGTATATTCACCACATGGGAGGAATATATCCTGGCATCTCCAGAGAGGCTCAATGGGAGGAAATTACCCTGGCATCTCCTAGGAGTGAAGCATAAAGATAAGACAGCAACCTGGGCCAAAGGAGTTAAAACTTGACAACCGCTAAAGTGCTGGATTATTACTGCGCAGCCGTCACCAACTCTCCCGAAACCCAAGTGGTAAGTGCCGGTAATATACCTCGCTGGTCGGCTAGATAGCGCTGAGGGAGGATATACTGCATAACACATTGGAACTTTGGCGTTTATTATTATTCTCAGTACCAGACTGATTTCAGTTTTCCTTCAGAGCAAACGTAAATTATGACCATCAGATGATCCAGGCTTTTACGTAAAGAATTAATCAGTATTGATATTACACAGTTTCAGATATAACTTCACTGTCCTTCTCCAAAGAGACAGCTGACGTGATTGATCATGCACCTGTGGTAGTAGAAACACCTGTATTAAGTGACTCGAATATTTAACGGTGATATTAGAAACACCTGTTCTAAGTTAAGTAAGTACTGATGTCTACCAGTGGCATTATAACTATATTTTCCAAATCTATTGAGCTGTGGCATTGGATACACCTGTTCTAGATATATCACGTTCCTGTGCCAAACACCTGTTCTATATAGGTCAGATGTCTATCTTCCTTTGGTACTGAAAACACCTGCTCTAGATGAATTAAGTAATTACTTCTGGTATTAGACACACCTGTTCTAAATGAATTATCTACCTGTGGCATCAATAACATTTGCTGTACATGAATCATCTAGGTGCCTTTGGTATTAGAAAAACCTGTTGTAGATAAGTTGGTATCTACCTGTTGTATTAACAACACCTGTTCGAGATACATTATCTACCTGTACCATTAAACACACTTGTTTTAGATAAATCATCTAGTGGGTAGTGGAGACACTTGTCCAAGATGAATTATCTTTTTCGTATTAGAAACATCAGTTCTAGATGTATTAACTAAGTGGTACTAGAAACACCTTTTCTACATAAATTATCTCTCAGTGGTATTAGAAATACCTGTTCTAAATAATCTGCCTGCGGTATCAGGAATACCTGTTCTAAATGATTTATATTCCTGTGACATGAGAAACACCTGTTCTAAATGATCTGTCTTTTGTATCAGAAACACCTGTCCTAGATAGATTTTCTGCCTGTGGTATTAGAAACACCTGCTCTAAATAATCTGCATGGTGTATCAGAAACACTTGTTCTAGATAAATTTTCTACCTTTGGTACTAGAAACACGTTCTCTGGATCATTTATCTGCCTGTGGTATCATGTTCTAGATAAATTTTCTACCTTTGGTACTAGAAACACGTTCTCTGGATCATTTATCTGCCTGTGGTATCAGAAACACCTGTTCTAGATAAATTATCTCATTTTGGTATTATAAATACCTATTGTAAACAATTTGCCTTTGGTATCAGAAACACCTGTTCTAGATCATTTTTCCACCTGTTCAATGTAAATTATCTGACCTGTGGTATTAGAAACACCTGTTCTAGATAATTTACCTATTCTAGGTCAATTATCTGACCCTTGGTATTAGAAACACTTGTTCTAGATATTTACCAGTTCTAGATAAATCATTTAGCCTGTGGATTATGAAATATCTGTTCTAGATAATTTCCAGTTCTAGATAGATTATCTAACCTGTGGTATTAGAATCACCTTTTCTATATTATTATTACCAGTTCTAGATAAATTATCTGACCTGTGGTGTTAGAAACACCTGTTCTGATCTTATCTAATCTGTGGTATCAGAAACACCTGTTCTAGATAGTAATCAGTTCTAGTTAGATCGTCTGACCTATGGTAGTAGAAACACCTGTTCTGTTCTAAATCATTAATCTCCCTGTGGTATTCGGTCACCTGACTCTCCCCATCGTCACGTATTTGACCAGGGGTTTTGAGGTAAAATTAACGCTTCTGGATAGAGAGAGAGAGAGAGAGAGAGAGAGAGAGAGAGAGAGAGAGAGAGAGAGATGGTTTAGGAGAGATTTCCAGGCAGTTTAACGTAACAAAGAGAGTTTGTAACGTAGACTGCAGGGGGCGGGGGGAAGGAGAGGAATGATGAAGTGGTAAGAATAGTGGCCTGGCTGTACTTGGGTAGTAAAGATAGTGGTGAAGCTTCACTTAATAGTGTCGCTGTCGTCAGGTGGTAAAGATAATGGTGCACCTTTATCAGGGCAATAAATATTGTGATGTAGCTGTAACTCAGTAGTGCAGGGTGGTGTAGATTTATTTGGGTAATAAAGGTAGCATTGTTACTGTATTTGGGTAGTAAAGAGAGTGATGTAAAGATAGTGGTGGAGCTTTATTTGGGCAACAAAGAGAGTAAATATGGTGAGGCAGCTTTATTTGGGCAATAAATATTGTGCTGTAGCTTTATTTAGGAAGTAAAGTTAGTGGTCTGACTTTATTTGGGCAGTAAATATCATGTCGCAGTTCAGTTTGAGTATTAAGGATTTTGGTGTTATTTTATTTGGGCATTTTGTTGTGTAGCTTTTATTTAGCATTGCAGATTGTGGTGTAGCTTTATGTGGGAAATAAAGACACCGTTGTATCTTTATTTTCTCTGTAAAAATTGTGGTGTAGCAGTAATTGGGTAGTAAGAATAGTGGTGTAGCTTTACTTGGTTAGTAAATATTGTGGAGCAGCTGTAATTGAGTAGTAAAGTTAGTGGATTTTCCCTTAGTTGGGTAGTAAAATTTATGGTGTAGCTGTAACTGGATAATAAAGATAACAGTGTAGTTTTACTGCTTAGTAAAAATTGTAGTGTAACCGTAATTGGGTTGTAGAATTGTAATGTAGCTGTATTTGGGTACTAAAAATAGAAGTGTAACTTTATTCGGGTGGTGAAGGTAGTGGTGTAGATTTATTTGGGTAGTAAGATGTGGTGTACCTATGCTTGGGTAGTAAAGTAAATGGTGTAGCTGTCCTTTGTTAGTAAAGATAGTGGCAAACCTTAACTTGGGTAGTAAAGAATGTATCTTTGGATTGTGAAGACAATGGCGTAGTTTTACTTGGGGGAAACCATAAGAATTCTACGATCTCTGGCATTGGTACAGTATAGGTCCGAGAAATTCATTGGCTCTCCCTTGTGTGTACAACGTATATTGGTACAAACTTATACGTAAATTCATATCCAGGTAAAAGCTTTGGTTTCTTTAAGGGAGTAAGGAGAGAAGATTGATCCCTTTTTAAAAGTTATAAAAGATTAGAACATCTGAAATATGAACATTTGTAGATATAATTAAAATTTAAAAATTATAGCTTATACCTTTGAGTATAATTGTGCCGTATATTATAACATCTATGCGTATTAGTGTCAGGAATCTTATAACTAATATTGTTTGTACAAAATATAGTATCTAAGAGGCATGGGCCGTATACATAGTGAATGCATATGGACCTAGAACCATCCTTAACACCTGAAGAGCGTGTTAAGAATGTTTAGGTTGGTGGATGTGGCTCAGCGTTGACGGGCTTAATGGCCCTGGCAGATGACAAGTCTTCAAGCCCAAGTGACTAACCCAACCAACATAACGCTTGTCAGGAGCTGGAAGTGCAGTGAGAGAGCGAGTGTGGTCTGAGAATTATCTTAACAACACCTAAAGAAGACGTTCAGGATTTCAGATTGGTGGTTGGAACACGACGTTAACGGTCATATTTAACCTGACTGTCGATATGTCTAAAGCCCATGGTAACCAACCAACCAACCAACCGATTTCACAAGGACCTCTATGTGCAGGTTGGGGTGTTTGGTTGTTTCAGAGTACAAGCCTCTCAACTGCCAGGGTGGTTAAGGCAATCACCCACTACAACCACCAGCCGAAAAAAAATCTTTAAACACCCTCTCCAAGAGTTGAGGATAATGGCAATACCACATACATAGAGCGAAGGTGCATATTGGTCGTAGAATTCTCCTGAACACCTCAGTGAAGGCAGGCACTCCAGGTTACCTTGATTGGTGGTTGTAATTCGACGTTGACGGCCTTAATGACCCTGGTAGTGGATAGGCTTCAAGTCCCAAATGACCAACCAACCTCATATTTTGCTTTTGTAATGAATAGCTTGCCCTGTTGGTGGATTTGAAAGGGGAATATTGCAGTTACTTTCTTACAGGCAATCGAACGGAAAACGAAGGCTACATGGGATACTGGCTTATATCTGCCTATATTTTTGTGGTGTCTGGGTTAGCCGGGAGATACGTAAATATCTATGGAATGTTTCCATAAAGTATTGTCTTCACATTCTGTACGTATGTGTATATCATTATAATAATAATAATAATGATAAGAATAATGATGTTGATAATGATATAATGATGATAATAAAAATGACAATAATGATAATAATAATAATTAATAATAATGATGCACATAGTATTAGAGTAATAGCGCTGTATTAGATGAATTTTAGAGAAGTTACGTACAGTATAGATTCAAGCATACAGAATGTTTGAAGCTGATGCTTTAAGCCAAACTTGCACTTGTTGAAGAAGCTGTTAAAATCCAACATTGAGTTATCAGTTAGAGGTTTGAACACTGCAATTAGGAAGGAATTAACACCTCTTTGAAGGAAATTAACTAATGCAGATAGGATCATTTTTCCATTATGGTGAAATGCGTTCAGTAAAACATGTACAAGAAGAAACTTACAAAATGTTATCATTGCCTTAGACTAAAGCTAGGCTATAAGTAGTATTGGCGCTTTTGCCCATTTAGATATGTTAATCATGTCCATCGTAATATTTGTAGTCAGAGATTTAAACTAGAACACTATATATCAGACTGGAAAAAAAAAAAATAGAGCCATTCAGGGATAGGTCTAAACAAACCTTTCAAGATAGGACAAAACGCCATATTGTTATGAACAAAATACCTGAAACTTTGTCACCGGATCCATCCGCATCTTTGCATCTAGTAATGAAGTAACATTGCAACAATTTACGTAATGAGCATCTGTCCACTGGGGTCTGACAAAGACACCTTTGTCATCGTAATCCTTCTGCGCTGCCGCTAACAGGATGAGCATGGATGTGCACAACAGACAAAGGCCGCTGACAGCGGCACGAATCAAATCGTCACAAATCTTTACACAAACATTAGGGGTTGTTTAAGATGTTTAGAGTCGTTGGGATGTTGTAACGGTCTGGACTCGAGGCGGTTGGGGTGCCTTGCGGCAGCTCGAGGACACAGGGCTTTTCGGTGGCAGTTGATGCCGGTGGCGGGGATGGTGCAATGGCTTCTTCCTGAACTCTTGGACGCGGTCCAGGTGATGGTTTAAAGAAAGATGGGAGGACCGCTGTGTTTTAGCGCCTCTTGTTAGTGGTGTAGGTGGGACCGGGGATGGTCTTGCGTGCTCTTCCTTGCACCTGTTTCGGTAGCCACTGTTGTGTGTTGGATACGGAGGAAGACAGGGCTTGGGAGACATAGAAGAATTTGACAGAAAAAAGAAAATCGTATGAATGGTTCTGAGTTCAGATTCAGCGAGCCAAAGTGTTTTGAGTCTGCGGAGAATGTATAGGTGGTAGCTAGAGGAATTGCTGACGGCGCTGATGTGTTCCTTCCAGCATAGTTCGTCGTTCGAACCGACACAAACTTGTATGTTAACTGGAGCCTGGTGAAAAAGTAGGGTGTGTGTGTATATGATTACTGTGTGTATATAACTAGGAGAGTATGTTGCACTAGTGTTGCCCCGAGGGTTGACCCGTGTTGCTTCGAGTGGCAGTATCCATTTGACATCGTCTCTCACAGGCGTCTGGTAAAGGAGCATTGGATTATCAGGTGGGTGAAAGACGATGACCCTGGTAGACCGATGGGAACAGGCGACGCACGTTAGATGTATCTGGTCGAAAGTAAAGCTGCCGATGGTGTACCGTAGAGGTCGCTCCTGTTCCTTCTGTAAATGTCTTACCATGGAGGCTCCGCTGAGTGTTTGTAGTGGATGTCAAACTTTTGAGAAAGATGAGACGTGGTCAGGATTGCGATATCTTGCTCAAAACGTAGTTGGACGATCTCCGGCTTTGGTCAGATACATGGAAAATGAAATATCCAGCACAACCAGATGCAAATTGATGAGGATGGGACAACACAGTGAAGTGACGCCAGAGGACAAGGTTAGGAGAGCGGCGGTAGAGGTCCTACTGGTCATTTGTCAATAATCGTTTTGAAGTACATTCAGAACGTATTAAGAAAATGTACGCGTCATATATGAAAGGCAAATTAGAGCATGCATAGTCAGTCTGGTATAGACGCTTGAGCAGACAGAAAGATTTGTTGCACAGGAGCCAACGGCCGGCTTCAAAAGGTGTATGTGATGTGGGGGAAGCTGAGAGCTACAGGTGAGAACAGAGAGGTGACAAGGAGAAACACGATTGCAGTTCCCGAGCTCGTGAATCACTCTTGATAACGTCGTTGTTAAATCAGACAGTTTTGATGATTATGAATACCTGTATTGTATCACCTCTTAACCTCATTTTTCTTCTGTTCTTGAAATACGTGGATAAAAGAATGGTCAACTAGAGGACGCAAGAAACTAAGGAAGAGACAAGTCAGACAAGGTATGAGAAAACGTTCTTATAATAATGTGGTGGAACAGCTAAAGGAAGGACAGATGCGTGGAACAGTAAAAAGTGCAGTGAACTGTTTGCTTAAAGAAAGGGGAGAGGTTTAATACATGGGGATTCCCAGCGTGTGTAAAACTCTTTCCACTTCATCACAAGTAAGTAATCGTCACTGGTAATCATACATACACACACAGAACGCGCGCGTGGTTGCGCTTCCACAGTTCCTGAGTCAACCTTAACTGTAAGACGTGTTGTAAACCTTCCCGACGTACACTAACCAGGTATTGGTTTACGCCCCATGATTTACACTGTCCACCGCGGACAATAGTATAAAATGTGGGTTCACTGGCTCACTGCACGCACTACCGATGTTCACTGCAGACTGTCACTGGAGGCATATCTGCACTGTAGCAGGTCACTATGAATCATCGTTTTTCACTGCAGCCTGTCACTGGAGGCATATGTGCATTGTAGCGGGTCAATATGGACTGTCTGTTCACTGTAGGCTGTCACTGGAGCATTATCTACGCTGTAGGAGGTCACTATGAATTATCGTTTTTCGCTGCAGACTGTCGCTGGAGGCATATCTACACCGTATCGGGTCACTGTAGACTGTGGTTGTTCACTGAAGACTGTGACTTGAGGCATGCCCACCCAGTAGCTGATCACTGTAAACCGTCGTTGTTCACTGCAGACTTGTCACTGAAGGCATACCTACGCAGTGGCTGGTCAACTGGACACTGGAACACATTACACTGCAGAGTCCCACAGGACAGAGCCATGGGCAGGGCAGGGGCGCAAGGCAGGAAGAGCGGAGGCCCCACCCACCTGTGAGACAGCTTCCACTGTTGACCTTAAGAAGGATAAAAAAGGCGAGGAGTCGCATTCCGTGCATTCAGACTCCCTACTGGGCCCGTGACGTCACTGATCGGGTTTGCTCCCGCTAGCCTCGCCAGGGTCGCTAATGGCGTTCTTTTAGGATATGTTCTTGCGGCGCTGGTGATGGCCTTTAGGTAATTAGGTGTCTGCCTGTTAACAGTAAGGTATAATGTGGCTTCTTTTTTTTTTTGCCCGTTTCCTCCTTTCAATTTCAGTTTAATGGCAGGTAGTTAATTTGTGGTAAACTTGAATGATAAATAGTTTTTCTTTTTTTCATAATGGTAAGATATTTAAGTCTAAAAACACTATGTATTTCACATAATGTTTATGAATGAAGACTCTTACCATAAAGCCTTGATGTAATCTTATGTTTGACCAGGAGGAAGAATGTTGAGCACCCTTTTTTTCCATTTTTAGTGTATCTCTCATTCTGTTTACGGTCATTTCACCTTCAGGAGCCACGGTAGCTTCATTCCTTCCCTCACGCCAGGGATCGCGCTGACGCCCCACCCTGCTCTCCTTGCCTACTGCAGCGGATTTACTGCAGCGGCTTGAGACGAACGAAGCCTTGTGGCAACCCGGACGCGTCAGGGAGAGACAGGAGTCCCGTGGCGTTTGCCTCCGCTATCCGTCCACCCGGGCGATTTCGTACGTTGCTTTATAACGACGTGAGTTTAATATATCGACGACGGGGAACGGATTGTGAGTCGGGACCCGGCGAACGAGCACGAGAATGTATGTTTCGAGATGCACGGAAACCCAGTACACGGGGTGACCAGCGGGGACAGGAAGGCCAGCATGCCTTAATTGACGGGAGGGGCGATGATGACTCCAAGAGCGTCGGGCGAGGATCTGTCCCGCGAGGAGTTCCACAGGGTGGTGTTGTGGTCCCTGGAATGTTACGGGGCATTTATCGCGGTGCTTATGTTGGCGACGGCACGGGTTGTGGTAGCGGGAAGGATGGAGGGGAGGAAGGTAGTAACGGTTGGCAAAGGGTGGTAGTAGCGGTAGTATGGGATGGTTGGGAGCGATAGTGGGAAAGAGCGGAAGTGGTGGTGGTGGTGGTGGCGGCAGCGGGGGTGTTAGAGGTGATACTGCTGGAAGGAGAGGGAGGTTGCTGTTAATGATACCGAAGGATGAGGTCGACAGCGAACGATGGGGATCTGGTTGTGGTCGAGAGGTCTGGACGAATTTGGAAGAAATGGGCAGATTCGATGGTGAACTTTGTTGGTACGAGGGAGGGGGGTTGGAGGGAGGTCTGCTAATGAGTTGGAGGCTATGCTGGTTGACTCTGGGGAGGAGTTCCTTGGGTGGCTTGAGGGTTTGGTTGACGGATGTTGCTGGGGGAAGCGGGGGGGGGGGAGGTTGCTGGCATAAGGTTGTTGGTTGACAGCAGAACTGAGAGTGACTTTGGCATGGAAAGATTATTGGGTCTTTGATATTTCATAGGATACGGTGAGAGAAAACGGTGATGGGGCGCTTGATTAATAGTGGATAAGGAGTCGATTTGGGTGCAAGAAAAGAGGAATTTTGAGATTGTGTTTGACAGATGGAGGAGAATATCATTTTAGTTATCGGGTCTGGGTCTTGGAGATTGGGAAGTGAACTTCTGAATATGGCGGATGTGTGTGGTACACATTAGGAAAAAAAGAATGAAAGATTTGATTTGAGATTTTTTTTTCTCTCGGTAGGAAGAGAAAGCTGAACAAGTGTACAAAGTAGCTGAAGTTCGTATGGTGGTCTCTTCTTGCATTATGTAAAAGGGAAAAGTAACGGTGAGAATAGCCTGGTTAATTATCACTATGATATACGTTCTTCCAAATGGATTTAATGAACCAATTTGAATATTCAGTAGTGATATTTAGGGTACGACCAGAATGATGGAGGAGAGATGGCTTGAAAACCTGTATTCCCTAATGGAAAGCTTATAGTGAAGGGGGAGGGGGGGGGGAATTAATCTATAAGGAAGTCGGCAGAGAACAACCAGGACCCGCATGGGGGGGAAGTTGATCAAGGAGGCTCGTGATATATTTTCGGGGAGAAAGCGTTTGTGAGAACTTCCATGTCACGTGATGCAAGAGAGTCAGAGGTGGCCGATGATGCCCGCATCTGATGGACCTCATTTCCAAACACAGCAGCCTGGAGATAGAGATCATCTGTGATGGCCTACTTTGGAACAGTGAGCAGGCAAGGGTCGAGTTCGTGTATGTATTGCTCGGCGATATGGCAAAGGATTCGGAGGGGACTGAGAAGCAAAAAGTAGATACGGAGGATGTCATCAAAGTTATCCAAGAACAGAAACTTGGGCATGAAACTCCACAGTCACACTGTGGAACAAGGAATTCTGTGACGTCTGCATTGAAGGAAGTCGGCAGATAGTTGCTGATGGGAGGATACAGAGAGATAGAAAGGGTGAAAGGGACACAGAAACAAAATACGATTTCGTGGATGACAAGGCCAAGGAGAGAATAGATGCTTAATGGGGAGGAAACAGATTTTCAAGCATCCTGGCAGCATTTTCAAAAGTATTATGAAAAGTAGTTATGAAGTACAGAAGAATAAGGAAGGGAAAAGGTAGAGTTATAATATTGCGGACATAGAAAATAAAAAAATCCTAAACTTGTGTATAACTTTATCATGAGTAGCTGTCTGGTAAAGAACTAATGGTCAGACTTGAGGACTCTAAGGAAACTATTGTTTGAATGGAAAGAGACATAGCTGAGGAGGTTGAGTGCCAAGCTTCAGAGTATGTTCACAGTTGGGAAGACAATTTTTGCCTTCACTTCTTGGAATTGATATGGGAAGATCACGGAAAGCATTGAGATCCATATAAGAGATATGGTAGGCTGATGAATGATGTAGGCCCCGGTGAAGTGCTCCTTCCTAAGGACATCTCTCCCGGTATAATGGAGGTGGCGTGCGAAAACGTTCAACAAGCCAATTGTCAGGTGTGGAGGCACCGGATGGAGGACGGAGTTGAACTAGCATATTCTTTAATGTCACGGACAAAAGTCCACATCATGGCCGAGCCCTAATTGAAATACATAGAGAATTGAGAAACGGAAAAAAATAAGGACAGGGAAAGTAATTACGAATTTTTGAGAAAGTGAAAGACCTCTTTTTGTAAATGAGCCGCGTCATAGTTATTGGGAAAGACATGAGAAGGTAGAGAGTTCCAGAGCTTCGACATGTACGCAAAGAAGCAGTTACCAAAACGGCACACCCTTGAGTTGCCGATGGCCACACAATAATCATGTGACGCAGCAGCTTGCC
>JAYMFT010056313.1:0-15071 GCA_038088735.1 Panulirus argus | reverse complement strand
TTCTTCTTCTTTTTTTTTTTTTTCTTTTTTTTTTTTTTTTTCTTTTTCTTTTTTTTCTTTTTTTTTTTTTTTTTTTTTTTTAGGTGAATGGCCCCTCATTAGGTCACTACCTTCCAAGGGCTTATACCAAAGTTTTTTGTGCAGGTTAAAAGTTAGAATCACCTACTAGATATTGTTAAAAATATTTGTTTTGGATTTTCCATGCCTTTACATTCTTTTGGTTCCCTGCACTTATAACTTGAGGCACAAATTTTTTCATGCAGCCAGGCATGGTTGTCAGTCGTAACCTTTTGGAATTTTCCAGAGGTAATCACTGTTACTTCAGAGACCCATGGCTGAGCCAGTGGTGCTTGTTGGGGAGTTTGCCACCCCATCAAAAATGGGAAATAATATTATGATTTTATGAAATGATATTGCAATTGAACCCTTAACATCTCCAGATAGAAGGATGTTTATGCAGTCAGTTTTGTACCTCAGTTTCAAGGCTACATGTCAATTCTGGATGGTGGCTGAGGTGACAGTGTACAGTAATTCCTCCCCATAGTCAGTCATCCTCCAGCAGTGTCATTGAGAGGACTTTTTCATGAGTTTCCAGGAAGGAAATTATGCAGCTTTGAGCCAGATTTAAAGGACCAGGCAGATGATACCAAACTATTTGATGATAATCTGTCTTCTGATCATTTAGTGTGATTTTTATGGGCACTGACACTTCCAGCTTTGAAAGTTGACCAAATTGAGGTGCGAGGTTTTATTTCAAATTTGGAGGCAGTGTTGCCACTGCCCACCTGACTTCGACAGCATTGTGTCTGACTAGTGTGGTTGGTAGTTTTACAATCTTTTATAGATTTGCTGTACCCAGCTGTTATGGATATAGAGAAAGTGCATGATATAGAGTCAATTGGAATACTTTATGGGTTATGTTAAGGACGCATGGAATAGGGGAACAATGTTGGATGGTGTAAAAGCTTTCTACAGAGGAGCAAATGCATATTTAAGAGTGGATGGAAAGTTGAGTAAAGATTTTGTTATACATATGGGTGTGAGGCAGGATTGTGTGATGTTGCTGTGGCTCATTAACATATATATGGTTGAAGTGATCAGAGAGATGAAAGCAAAACTAGGGAAAGGAGGATGCAGAGATGGAGTGTGGTTGTGAGGTATGGTGTCTAGTAACAGGCCTGTTTGCAGATGATATTGTGTTGTATTCTGAGAGTGAAGAGGAGTTGCAGAAGGTTGTTCCTGTGTTTTATGATATATGGAAGCTTAGACAATTGAAGGTAATGTAAGTAAAAGTGAACTAATGATACTTGAGAAGAAACATAGTGAAAGCATAGATTTTGCAAAGCCCTGTATAATGAGAGAAGAAAGTGTACAAAGGTGTCGTATAGCTATAGGGATAGAAAGACTGGAAGAAGAGACAGAATTTAAGTATTTGGGAGCTATCTTGGCTAAGCTTGGAGGTATGGAAGGTGACAGAAAGGAGAGAGCAGTACAGGGTAGAAGAGTCACTGGGTTCCTTAATAGAGTAATGAAGGATAGAAATTTAAGCATGGAAGTGAAGTATAGATTAAGCACCAAAATTGTCCTACTGACTCTGACCTCTGTAGCCAAAACATGGACGTGGAATGACTCACAGGGGTCAAGAATCCAGGATGTGGAAATGAACTATTTGAGAGAAGCAAGTTGTATTGCTAGATGGAATGAAGAAAGAAATGAGGGGGGATGTATGAGAAATTTGGCATGGCAGAGAATGCAAAGGGAATGCATTGTGGATTGGCAAAGCAGGTGAAATATAATACTTTGAGGTGGTTTGGGCATGTGGAAAGAATACGAGACAGGGAGTTTACAAGGAGAGTGCCTGATAGTATGATTAGAGGGGTTGATGTGAGAGGAAGACCACCTGTGACATAGAGAAATAGAGTGAAAGAGTATTGGAGGGAGAGAAACGGGGAAAGAACGCATAGAATAGTGTAAGTAAGTGAGGCACGTAAAGACAGGAATCATTGGAGAATTTTTTGCCATGGCCACCCCCAAGTGGAAGTTCTTGGAAGGGATAGACATTAAAGATACAGATAGACAGAAATGGGTTAGAGATTTGCTTTTAAAGAGAATTTATCAATATCATAATGGTTTATAACAAGAGGAGATATATTACACAAGATAAAACAGGATAACAATAAATAATAAATTTTTGGTGTTGGTAAAGTAAATGATAAAATGTGCAGTGGCAACTCACTTAACATTCTGGCCTTATTATCACACTTTTTAGCATGTTGTTCTGAAACATTTACAAAATTTCTCACATGATTGAAAGTAGTGGACGAAATATACTTGTGGAGATATTTTTCATTATTTGATTACTTCATTATTTTAGCTGAGAGCATTAGGTAAAAGTAGTTGGCTGGATCATTAGGCAGGAAAATTAGGTAAACACATTAGGTAGAAGTAGTTGGGGGGAACATTAGGTAGGAGCTCATGAAAACACTGCTAAAGTTGTCCTCTGCTAGTAGTCTGTTATGGTTGAGGCACCAGAGGCTAAGAAACAATACTTGAGTTTATCAGTTATGGAGACTTTTGCCAAGGCCACCCCTAGAGGCAATGGGCATCAGAGATGTAGATATTGATAGATTTGAATGGTTTTTCATTGTTATATGAATATCTTTGAAATTGTAGGGTTAAATACATTTTTCAAACAATTTTAGAAATGTGAATTATTAGGATTGGAAACAAAAACATAGTTAAATGCCATATGATGTGCAGAAAGTTGGTTATGGTTTGGGTAAAAAACAGTCTTCAAATTATCTTCTTCCACTTAAGAAATGATAGAAATACATGTAAAAGTAACGGGTATATCAAAAAGTGAGCTAACATGCTTCTGTGGCCATGATATAAAGCTGAAGTTATTGCATAGAGCCTCTAATAGGGATGGTGGAGGGGATGAGGAATGGTTGGGAAAAAATGGGAGGATGAACCTATTTAGAAATTCAATAATGACTCTTATGTTTATTTACAAAAGAAACATTGGTATATGTAAAGGATGTAGAAACAAATAAACTAACATAATTTATATGGCTGTGAGATAACCCATAGGATAATGAGTAATACCCATAGTGGAGGTGAATGGGAATGGGGTGGGGTCAATCTTTGGAAGGCAGCCACCGATCAGGGAGGTATATTACTGGTACTACCCTCTTGGGTATTGGTAGGGTTAGTAACAGCTGCATAGTGAGCCAGCACTTCAGTCTTTGTTAGTTGCACTTCTCTGACCCAGGCAGTCTCTGTCATACATAATACTTACAACACTTAACTCACACAACCTTATTTTTCATAACTAAATTTTCCTGTGATGAACACTATGCAAAATGGTACAAGCAATAGATAAAAGTTGTTGGTAGGAAAAGTAGAAAAGAACAATAGGTAGAAGTAGTAGCAAGGAACAGTAGGTGGGAGACTAGATAGAAGTACTTGGTTGGAACATTAGGCAAGAGCCTCTGAGAACAGTGCGCTAAAGTTCCCCTTTGTGGGTAGACTGTTAAAGTTGAAACAGTAGGTGGGAGACTAGATAGAAGTACTAGGTTGGAACATTAGGCAGGAGCCTCTGAAAACCGTGTGCTAGAGTTCCCCTTTGTGGGTAGACTGTTAAGGTTGAAGCACTAAAGGCTAGGAAGTGGCACTCGGGTTCACCAGTTATAGAGACTCTTTTGCCATGGCCACCCTCTTGAAGAAGTTCCCGAAGGGAATGGGCATCAGAGATATAGATAGATGGACCCTTTTTTAGGGATATCAAAAGCAACATTTGAGAATTAAAGGACCAGGCATTATCAGAGATATGAGTTTTGTAGTGAGGAAGTGATATTTTTAGTGTTTTGTTTTTATGTTTTTTGTATATAGTGAGAAGCATGTGGTACAGCTAGAACGAATTAAGAAAGTAATGAGGGAGTGTATGAGAGGTTTGGTATGGCAGGGAGGGCAAAAGAAATGAATTGTGGAGTGGTTGAGCTGGTGAAACATAATACTTTGAATTGGTATGGGCATGTGGAAATGAAACATAATACTTTGAATTGGTATGGGCATGTGGAAAGAATGCAAGACAGGGAGTTTACTTGGAGATTGTATGATCGTACAATTAAAGGGATTGGTTTGAGAGGAAGATTATCTGTAACATAGGGAAATAGAGAAGAAGAGCATTAAAGGTAGAGAAATGGGGGAAGATTGTGTGGAATGGTGTATGCAAGTAAGGCATTAAAGGACTCTTACCATGGCCACCCACTTGATGGGAGTTCCCGGATATATAGATAGATTAGATAGATGCCACTCCAAAATACAATGAACCCAAGTTACTTGTGGCTGTGTCTTTTTGTGTTACATCCACTATGATGACAATATCCTTTGGAATCATGCTTGATATTATGTCTTGTAGAGCAGTTTGAGATAAGAAAAATTAGTACCTTGAATCTATTCAGAGGTGGGATGCCATTACAGCAATAGGTTTAGCAGGAACAGTTTCCAGTCTGGTAACTTTGCAATCATGATGAACTGTGATAGAAAGTTTGGTATAAAGATGAAGGAAGAGGACAGCATTACAACAAACTTAAGTAAGAGTTTAAAATAAAGCTTGACTTTTAAGTTTGAATTGGATTATGGGAAAAGGGTGTGGTTTTGCCCTCATGCCTGAAAAGAAAGGCTGCCTTACTGAAAATATTTTTTAACTTACAAGTAACCTGTAATAGAATATTAAGTAGATTAGCACAGGATTAGGAGCTTATCCAACTATAAATGTGGCATAGTTTACTAGTACAATTTGGTCTCAAACCCTGAGGTATTTATTTATTTTGTTTTTATTTATAATTATTAAAAAAACTTCTTTCCAAGAAAGAGACCTTGTGTGACCCGGAACCTCTTTCCAAAGGCTCCTGCAGATGAAGGATGCATTGCTTTCAGTAACAGGGAAATGTGGACTCCTGTGGAGTGTTACATACTTTGACAAGGCTGTACTCCATATTATACAGCCTTAACGAAGATGACTTTGCATGAATGATGTAACCTCATTCAGGTGAAGTCTGGTAACATCATACTTGAGTAGATACATGAGTATATACAGGATATTATAATTCTAAACTTCGGACCTAATGTTGCTTGATATTGTATGATTTTTATTTTTATAGGTTTTGATGGTGAAGGACACATTTACTCAGCTTCTGATCACACTAGCCAGGGCCTAATTTGTGTAGTTTGTAATTATAGATATGACCTCTGAATTTTGACTTCTTGCCATACATGGTGACTCTTACATTTATGATAAAAGACCAGTGGGATATAGAATTTTCATGTGATAAGCCCTCATAATGATAAATCCCAGAGAGCTTGACTTTGAAGAGTAACATGCTGGGTTCAGAAAATGTAAAAGTAAGATAAAAACTCTTGGTATTAGAGTAGAAAATTTTAGATTCAGTAGTAATGTACATAGTTCTTCATTTCCAAATTTTTGATTCACTAATGTTTACTTTGTGTTATTCATTTTGTATGGGATTAACATTTCAAGTTTGATAAGGAAAAAAATTATAGTTTTGAGAAATTTCATGTGAATGTTACATTCAAGCACTGGATCCTATACATCCATAACAAATATATTATTTTCAGGCCTCGAAGAAGAAATGGGGAAGTGGCCTTGCCAAAGAATAAACTAACATATGATCCTGAAGAGCACATACATGGTCTTCTCCCTCCTCCCTGTTACTGTCGCAAGTGGCTGAGAGAGAGACAGTTAGATTTTGTGCTACCATATGATCTTTGGTGGCTCCATGAACATAACATGTTGCCTGGTAGAGATATTGTACCATCATGGAATTACAAAAAGATCAAGTCTAGTAAGTTTCATTTATAGTAGATGTTGTGTAGTGTGATTGGCATTAGCATGACAAATATATATATTTTTTGACTGAAGTTTTTCTGTGAATTACTTTTGAATTGTAGTTTTCTCTTCATACATCTTATACATGTTTTATAGTAATTTTGATACTTTGTTCTTCTATAGATGTGTACTATGATGTCAAGCCAAATCATGATTATGAACTGCAAGCTTGCAACTGCAAGCGCCCTATCAAGCCAGGAGAACGTGGATGTGGTGATGATTGCATCAACAAGATGATGCTTATTGAATGCTCCTCTCAGACCTGCCCCAATGGAGATACATGTGGTAATCAACCTATTCAAAGGCATGAGAACCACACCTGTCTTCAGCGTTTCATGACCCCAAACAAAGGCTGGGGCATCAAAACTACAGAATCAATCAAGGCTGGAACATTTATAATGGAATATGTTGGGGAAGTGGTTAGTGAGAAAGAATTTAAACGAAGGATGCAGACAAAATATGTAAATGACACTCATCATTATTGTTTGAATCTTGACCGAGGGATGGTTATTGATGGGCATCGAATGGGAGGAGATTGTCGTTTTGTTAATCATTCTTGTGATCCTAATTGTGAAATGCAAAAGTGGTATGTGAATGGCCAATACCGTATGGCTCTGTTTGCTTTGAAGGATATTGAAGCAGGAACTGAGTTGACATATGACTACAATTTCTGTCTGTTCAATCCAGCCGAAGGGCAAGAGTGCAAGTGTGGGTCAGAAAATTGTCGTGGAGTTATTGCTGCCAAGTCACAAAGGGTAAATGGTATAGTTGATGATAAGAAAAAGGCTCTTAAGAAGGATATGGGAAAAAAACGTAAGCGTGGAATGACAACTGAAACAGATAGCAGTTATATTCCCCGTCCACATTTCACTCCTATTAAGCCTTTATCACATCAGCAACAACTGTTTATTTTAACTCACAGATGTTTTCTCATTCGAAACTTAGAAAAGGTCAAGAAGTCAAGGGAACGCTTAAGTCGATGTGCTGAGAAAAAACCTGAAGAAGTCTTAGATGACCCAGAAGAACCTAGTACGCGAGTTGAGAAATTTCTCACACATTTTACTGCTCTTAATACAGCTCGTTCTGTGAAAACACGACGTTTAGCTCAAGCTGAGGATGACCCTGAGATGACTCGCTTAGCCAAATTAGCCCAGATCTTTAAAGATATTTTTGATAAACTGGTTGCATCTAGAGATAGCAGTGACAAACCCTTAGCCACTCCGTTCATGACGTTGCCATCCAAAAAAAAGTATCCTACCTATTATACTCGAGTAGGAGAACCCATTGATTTAGCTCTTGTAGAAAAAAACATTCTTACTGGACATTATGTTACTGCAGAGTCATTTGATCGTGATGTAATGCGTCTTTTTGCAAACAACCTTCGATTTTTTGGGCGAAACACTGAGGTGGGTCAGATGGCTGTAGGTTTGCGGCGTGTGTATAGTGAATGTAAGTTGCAATTCAAACCCCTTCTAGAAGAAGTTCTAGGAGAAGATGGACTCCCTCCTGCCTTTGCTAATTCCAGCCCTAATGAAGAGTTTGAGGACGAGGATGTAATTCGATGTGTATGTAATCTACATCGTGATGAAGGAGTTATGATCCAGTGTGAGAGATGTCTTGTGTGGCAGCATTGTGACTGTATGGGTGTGACTGACTCCCCAGATCACTACCTTTGTGAAGAATGCTTGCCACGCCTTATCTCTCCAGAGGTCCCTATGAATCCCCAGCCACCAGATGCTCCTAAAGATCACAAGTACTTCATTACCTTACTGAGGGATAATCTACAAGTCAAACAAGGTAAGAAAGATGATATTTCTATTTTTTTATTTTTTATTTGATATAACAGCTGATGGAAAAAGTTGGTCCTTTATTGATTGATCTAAATTAAGGACAACCTTACAAGTGTAAAAGTTTGTGCTTCACTTTTACAGAGTGTGCAGGAGTTGAGGATGCTTGTAACTGATTTCATAGGTTGTATGTGTATGATTCACCCCATGTGACTGGGAACAGAGTGATAATAGGTAAAAGGAATATGGATCTTTTGAATAGAAAAAAGTTGATGGCATTAAAGAACAAATGCCTTTTAAAAAATCAGATTATCTTTTTAGGCCAAGCATGGTTAGCGCTTATTTATGTTTACTGTTTCATGTTGCAAAGGACATGTATTGCCAGTAGTTCTCAGTTGCTGAATGATTTTGCTTGCAAAAGAATATTATCAGTAATGCAATGATTTTTTTTTTTTTTTTTTGTGTGTGTGTGTGTGTGTGTGAGAAAGAATATTGCCAGTTGTGCCCAGTTTTGAGTGATTATGCTTGTGAAAGAGTGATTATTCTCACTCACTTGCAAAGGCAGTCCAGAAACTACTCTAGTCACTATGCACTTGCTATTGTTGTATCTCCAGTTAGATATGTTTAAAAGTCAGTGGACCTTAGGTATTTAGTAACATCCACTGGTTTTTGCAAAGATGTAACAGAGAGAATGTCAAAATAAATTTGGTTTTGGCTGAAGCTTCTGATGATGATGATTGAGAAGTGGATGGTTTCTACTGAGGAGTCTTGCTAAATAGAATGTAATTTCTCTTTGAATAGTGCAGTATCAGAGGTATGGATATCATGTATAGGGGGAGGGGAAAACATTTAGTATTCATTTTGCTTGGACATTTTGGATGGATTAGATTGCAAAGTGATTGTGTAATTACCCATATGAAATTACTAATTTTTCCTGTACTCAGAAAGAGTTTTATACTCATAGGGCCCCATCTCTGGAACCTTCTTTCATATCTTACAACTTCTTGAATTTATATATGCTGTCTGCATTATCCATGTCCTCAGTCGTTCTGTTCCATTCCTCCACCACTCTAGTTATTACCAAAAGATTACTTCTTAGATGATTTTTAACAAGTTTCATCCTTATTTCTTGTTATGTTCTCTGATTGGTCTATCCAGAGCCAGCCCTTCCTGTACACTCAGAGTGTAGGGCTCCAACTACAAAGAGGGCTCCTTAGTTCAGTCATCTATATGGCAACCCTGAGAAAACAAGAAATGCTACCCTAGACACCCTAAATTTTCAAATATTTCTAGGAGCATGCTCCCTTTCCCCTCTAGAGTTCATGATTTAGGAGGGAGTTTGAAGGGTGGAGGGGGCCCCAAAAAGCTAGGGCAAACCTTGGAAATATCCATGTATCTCTTGAAGAAGTGTTCATGTCACTGATGTGTTTTAAAACTCAAAGATTGTGATCAGGTCATCCTTCACTCTTCCTTGCAAAGTAGGCAAATGTAAGCCTCAGCCTGTCCTTGTAATTCAGCTCTCTTAATTCTGGTATCATTCTTGATGCCCTCCTGTCTGTTAGCTCTTTTTGCTGTTATAGGTGTGGTGACCAATCTTGAGAAGCACGTTATAGTTTTGGTTTTATGTGAGATAATAACAGATTGCTAAATAATTCCTTATCCATAAACTTCAAAGCTATTCTGATGTTTTCCAGAATACATTTTGTCTCAACTGTTCTTCTTATGTAGGACTTTGGCAGGTTGGGGATGATGTCAGCTCCCGTTTCCTTCTCACACACAGAATCGCAAAGCTTATATCCTGATGGATGATAATCATTTTGAGGCCGTCTTTCACAGTGTCCCATCCTCATAACTCTATATTTGCTGTGGTTGAATTTCATCAACTATATATCAGAGTCTTCTCAGGACCCTTTTTAATTTGGTATAGTCTTGCTCACTTTTCTCGTCCCACTTGAAATCATATTCAAGGAGGAATCCATACCTTCAGGTAAGTCATTTACATAGATCAAGAAGAGTTATGGTCCCAGATGAGAGCCATGGGGTACTTCTCTGGTCACCTTATCCCAGTAAAAGAAAGCTATTCTGACATGCATTCTTTGTTCCCTACCATTTAGATATTGTTTTGTCTATTAAAGGAGTTTTCCCCTTCTTCCTGTCTGGTGATCCATCCTCCTAATTAGATGCAGTACATTATTGTTTGTACATTATGTGGTTGTGTGTTATGGAGGAGGGATATTGTTCAGTATTTGTGAATAGTGTTGTGTGGTAGCACCTTTTTTCTTTAGGGTGGGGTTGGCTAACCATAAAGTGGAAGGGATGCTAAAGATTGTTGTTAGGTTTTAGCTTTGGAGTGGTTACCTTTCCTCTCAAAAGTGGTTCGGAATAGGGAAAATTTTGATTTGGTTTGTAGGTGGTTGATGGACGTGAATTTGATACTTCTTTTCATTATGTGGGGTCCTTTTTTCTTTGGCTTTCAGAAATTTACAGATGTTGTGTTGACTGATAGTTGGGACAAGTTAGGGCTAGCATGATTTATTGAGGTAAAACTATATTTTTTGTATAGTTTGTATGTAGTATTTGTGTTGTGTTAATGTCATATATATGTATATTTTGTTTCATACTTGATTGCCATTTCCCACATTAGCAAGGTAGCACCAGGAAACAAAGAAAGAAAGAAAGATACACACACATGCAAATACATATAGGCACATGCACATACTTATACATATATATATGTACATACATATGCATATACATACATATACATATACATGTATACACATGTACTGTTTTTTTTTTGAAGGCCCCAGTCATGGACAAAAGTACACATCAGGGTTGGACCTTAATTAAAATAAGAGAGAATTATGAAATGAAAAAAGAAAGGGTGAGGGAAAGTATGTACAGATTTTGGAGGAAGTGAAAAGTCTGTCTTGTGAAATGTGCCGGGTCATAGTTTATGGGAAAGACATGAGAAGGTAGAGAGTTCCAAAACTTTGATGTGTAGGAAAAGAAGCAGTTGTCAGAAAGACACCATTGAGTTGTTGTTGGCCACACAGCAGTCATGTGATGCAGCAGCTTGCTGAGTATTGCATGCTCTAGCTAGTGGTGTGGGCACACAAGCAGCCAGCTCTCAGGAGCAAAAACCAAAGTAATGCCTATAGAAGAGGGAAAGTGAACCAACATTGCAACTTAGGGCAAGAGGGTCAAGTTTGGAAGTTAGCCAGGGACAGTTTATAAGTTGGGCCGCTTTCGACACTTGTCAAGTAAGGATGCAGAGCCAGAACCACTTTAGATGTGAGAGCAGTACTCCAAATACAAGGACAAATCAATCCTTTGTATAAACAGATCACCTTTTCAGAAGAAAATAAGTTTTGACATCTAAACAGGACACCTAGCTTCTTAGAGGCAGACTTATCTATTCTTATTATGTGGGGGTTTCCAAGAAAGAGTGATTTTTACAGTAATATCAAGTATGTTCATTGAGTCAAGAAGTGGAATTACAGAACTCTCAAAGGAGAGATGTGCTGGCCCTCATCCATTTCCAGTGCCACCTTGCCCCACGGGAAACAGCATTGCCACCCTCTGCGTCTGTGAGGTAATACCAGGAAATAGACGAAGAAAGGCCACAGCTGCTCACATCTGTACATGAGCTGTCATGTTTAATGTACCAAAACCAGAGCTTCCTATCCATGTCCAAGCCACACAGACCTTTCCATGGTTTACCCCAGATGTTTCACATGCCCTGGTTCAGTCCATCGACAGCACGTTGACCCCTATATACCACATCAATTCAGTTTACTCTTTTCCTCGGATGCCTTTCACCCTCCTTCATGATCAGACCCCAGTCACTCAAAATCTTTTTCATTCCATCCTTCTGTCTCCAATTTGGTCTCCTGGTTCTCCTTGTTCCCACCACTTCAGACACATTATATCCTTTTTGTCAACCTTTCCTGGCTTATTCTCTTCATATGTCCAAACCATTTCAGTACACCCTATTCTACTATCTCAACCACACTCTTTTTATTTCCACACATCTCTCTCACCCTTTCATTACTTACTTAGTCAAACCACATCACACCACATATTATCCCTATACATTTCATTTCCAACACAGCCACCCTCCTCCATACAACCCTATCTATAGCCCATGCCTCACAACCATATAATATTGTTGGAACTATTGTTCATTCAAACATACCCACTTTTGCTCTTTGAGATAATGTTCTCTGCACAGATTCTTCACTGCTCCCAGAACCTTTGCCCCCTTCTCCACCGTATGACTCACTTCTGCTGCCATGTTTCCATTCACTGCAAAATCCACTTCCAGATAACTGAAACACTTCACTGCTATTCTTTCAAACGTGCCCATTTTTGTTCCCGAAATAACATTCTCTCTTTCCACACATTCTTCACTCCTCCTAGAACCTTCACCTCTCCCCTGCTGTATGACTCACATCCACTTCCATGGTTCCACTTGATGCCAAATCCACTCCCAGATATCTAAAACATTTCATTTCACATCCAGTTTTTTCCATTCAGACTTACATCCCAACTGATTTGTCCCTCAACCTTGCTTAACCTAATATCCCTGCTTTTATTCACATTTACTGTCAACATTCTCCTTTCACATACTCTTCCAAACTCAGTCATCAACATTTGCAGTTTCTCACTCGAATTAACTACCAGTGCTGTATCATCGTCAAACAAGTGACTCACTTCACTGGCCCTCTCATCCCTAACAGACTGCTTACTCGCCCCTTACTCCAAAACTCTTGCATTTACCTCCCTCACCACCCCATCCTTAAACAAATTAAACAACAATGGGGACATCACACACCCCTGCCGAAGACTGACCTTCACTGGGAACCATTCACTCTCTTCAATACATACTCTTACACATATCTCACACCCTTGATAAAAACTTCTCACTGCTTCTGGCAGCTTACTTCCCACACCATATTTTCTTAAAACCTTGCACAAAAAAATCTCTATCAGCCTTATCATATGCCTTTTCCAGATCCATAAATGCTACATACAAATCCATCTGTTTTTCTAAGTATTTCTCACACACATTCTTCAAAGCAAACATCTGATCCACACATCCTCTACCACTTCTAAAACCACACTACTCCTCCCTAATCTGATCCTCTGTACATGCCTTCACCCTCTCAATCAAAACCCTAGCACACAGTTTTCCAGGAATACTCAACAAACTTATACCTCTGTAGCTTGAACACTCACCTTTACTCCCTTTGCCTTTGTACAATGGCACTATACATGCAGTCTGTCAATCCTCAGACATTTCACCATTATCCATATATACAATGAATATTCTTATCAACCAATCAACAACATAGTCACCCCTTTCTTAATAAATTCAACTGCAATACCATCCAATTGTGCCGCTTGCCCAGAATTCATCTTCCTGGTATACTATACAGTTATTCCCATATAACTGCTACATATAACGTTAGCACCTTTTCCTTTGAATAAAGGAACAATAATAGTTTTCATCCAATCCTCAAGCACAACATCGTCTCAATGCAAATTTACGTCAAATGCATCTTTTCAATTACACTTTCTCTATGCTTCAACATTTCAACTGTAATACTAACCACTCCAGGTGCCTTTCCTACCTTCAACCTCATCCTTGCCATTTTTTAAGTCCCTTCTTGCCATAAGCCCCTGCACTTGTATCCTTTTCCTTCAATCCTCCAAGCATGTAACAACTGCTGCCCTACCTTCTACAACATTCATCAGTTCTTCAAAATATTCTCTTCATCTTCCTCCTTTTGATTCCTCCTTAATTCCCACACTTTCAATTCCACTATTACATCCATCTCTTTTCCTTATCACTTTCCAGTACAATCTCTTAACTTCCCTAAACTTTTCACTATACTTTCTTCTAATTCATCTACTCTTTCTTCAATTTCCTCTATCAGATTCTTAACATGCTACTTACAGGTTTATTCTTCCCCCTTACCCTAATGAACTTATACTGGTAAATTCCTTTCAAGCACTCTACCATATGCCTGTGTCTTCTCTTCCAACGCATTTCTAATCTCATACATTCATCATGCATATTCACTATTATACTTTTATCTCACGACCGTGTACTCAACGTTTAATCATACAACCTCTAACAGTCTTTCTCTAAGCATTTTAAACACCTCATTCATGACTGCATCTTTACATTTACTGCACTTTCATCAAAACTTTGTCCTCCTCCTCTCTTACTACTCCATGCATTCTTTCCCATTCATCAACTTCATCTAAACTTTGTCATCCTCCTCTTTTACTCCTCCTTGCATTCTTTCAGATTCATCATCTTGCCTACACTTTTACTTCTCCATTCTTCATTATGCCATACCTCCACTTCTCCCCGATCTTACATCCACAAGAACTGCAAAATGGTCAGAATCTCCAAAGAATCCTCTCAACTCCAGCATCCCAGCACAAACTACCACACAGTCAATCAAACACTTTCATTCTTCTCTACCATCATTCCTCATCCATGTGCATCTATTCATCTACATCTCTACCACCCGTTTCCTTCAGGGACTCCCTCAAAGGGGATGGCCATGGCAAAAGTCTCTCCATAACAGGTGAACTCCAGTGCCTTACCCTTAACAGGCCACTTGCAGAGAGCAACACTAGCACAGTGTTTTCAGAGGCTCCTACCAAATGTTCCTACTAACCACTACTACCTAATGTTCCAATCTACTACTACTACCTAATGTTCCTACCTATTACTTCTATCTATTGCTCCAGCCATTTTGCCAAAATGCAACGTTACTGCATAGCACTTACCACAGGAAAATCTACTGCCAAGAAGAATGAATTGTGTAAGATTAGTGATGTCAACTATTGTGTTATAAGGAGAGCCTGTATGTCTGTGTTCTGAATGAAAGCATTCCACTTTTGAAAGAGGCAGAAAGAAAAGACAGTTAATATACCTCCCTTGTCTCTGGCTGCCTACCAACTACTACCTATAATGTGTATCTATGAATATATCATCCATGCATATACCCAAATTAATACTACCTTCAAATTTCCATTACACAAGAATTACAGGATGTTCCTTACCTCTATTTCAAGAAATGTTTCAACACAATATGTGGTGTGAGATGGTTTGATCGAGTAAGTAATGTAAGGGTAAGAGAGACGTGTGGTAATAAAAGAGTGTGGTTGAAAGAGCAGAGGAGGGTGTGTTGAAATGGTTTGGACATATGGAACATACGGGTGAGGAAAGGTTGACAAAGAAAATATATGTTTCAGAGGTAGAGGGAACAAGGAGAGACCAAATTGGAGGTGGAAGGATGGAGTGAAAGGGATTTTGAGCGATCGGGGCCTGAACATGCAGGAGGGTGAAA
>JAYMFT010056302.1:0-15071 GCA_038088735.1 Panulirus argus | reverse complement strand
TATATATATATATATATATATATATATATATATATATATATATATATATATATATATATATATATACAAAACCTGTCTTTGGAGTTCCTTCTGTCTATGTAGTTCCTACAACACTATCGTAGCCTGTCACGTCCTTCGGGCGGGACCATAGGTGTAGTGTTGTGTGTGCATATCTATATGGGGAGAGTGCGGGGTAACTGAACTCTTTTGTATGTACATTGTATTTGTTGTATTGTGAGGATAACGAGTCCTAGGATATGCCGAATGGGTGTTTGTAGTAATGTAGGGATGGGTGATGTCCGGAGTGTAGACTCGTGTGGCTCGTGTATGTTTGGTTATGGATATACGTCTGATGGGGCGTTGTTTATTAAGTGAATTGGAAGGAATATTGTTCAGTGCTTGCTGGGTCACTATACCGTGTATGTCTCCTAGTGTTACGTGTTCTTGGGGATGGTGGTAACCTGTGAGTGATCGAACTCTGTGAGTAAAGGCAGGCCTTCTATTTCTGCTTAGGGGTTTGGTGGTTAGGTATGGAGTGGTTCGGGTGGGAGGTGTCTTGTGCTTTTGCTTGTATAAGTGGAAAGGAAATGGGAGGATCTTTCTTTCACTGTGTAACCGTTGAGCTTTTGTGGTTGCTAAGCAGTCAGTCATTGTTCTGAGTGCCCTATTTTGTGTCGTTGGAGGTTTCTTAGAATTGCTTTTGAGAGGATGTTAGACTAGGCAGCTGAGGCATAGTTTAGTGGAAAAGATGAAATGTTTGTAGATGATGCAAAGGATTTCTTTTACTTGTTCAAATCTAGCGCCAGATGATTTCCTGAGGGTATTTAGTTTGTGTGTTGCTTTTGTGTTGACGTAGAAAATGAATGTCATGTGTGTGTGATTCTTATAGTGGTTGATGTTTTTTTCAGTGGGACTGATTTACCATTCAAGGTGGCTGGAAGTTGTCAGTTAGATTCGGCTGCCTGTAGAATGATCAAAGACTACTTTGCAGGTGAAGACATTCTGTTCAGGGTGAACCATTGTTTCATTTGTGAAAATATTAAGTAATTTTTCTATTTATTGCTTTTTCGTGCATTTCAACGTCTTCCTGGTAAAGTTATCAAATTGACTCCAAATTCTGAACACTATCTATAAGTCACCACGAAGCTGAATTTCTTAAAAGAAAGAAGATTAGGTGTTTCTACATGGGGAAGATTTCTCAGGGCTGGAATTACTTCTGTCGTCCGTCTTTATAATTGTTCCAGTTCTTCCTATTTTTTGTAATTCATGGGTCAGAACGTTCAAGAGTCATGACTTTCCATTGTTTTGTGGTCGATGTTCTTAGCAATGAAACCCAGCCATCGTTTCGTTTCTTGATGCAATGTACCGTTTAGTTCACTTCAGATTATTACTGATAACAACCCCAAGATTTAATCAAGATAGTGGACTTCCGAATAATTGATAGTCACTTTTAGTTCTCTTATCTGCAGAGTGCATAACTTGACATTTGTCTTCGTTATATTTCATCTGCCGTGTGTCTGCCCACTCTTCTAAATTTTTAAGATTTCTTTGAATTATTTCGTAGTTTATCTCATTTATCAAATCGCACATTGCTTGCTTATCGGTGAAGCAGTCACTAATTCAGGCACATTGTCCGTTCCTTGTTCCATGTGATTTCAATCGACGTAAGAGTCTCTTGTGTAGTACTTTATCGAATGCTTTTTGAAAGCCTGGATATATTACATCAGAGAGTACTTCTGACTCATATATAACATTGAATATAACATACATCAGTACACAAAGAATCCTAAATATCGACTTCTAGCTTCCTTGCTTTTAACTGCACCAAAGTTGTCTTCATCATGAATTAAGACACCAGCTCCTGCCACGCCAGACAATCTTTTGTGAACAGTTTGTATCTGATATTGTTAGTTCAGTGCATTGATGTTGATTTCCAGAGTTTAACCATGCAATGAATTTGGTTTGTAGGTGAGAGCATAGTAACATCAGCTTGTTCCGTTCTGTAATAACGTTCCTAGCATTGGTGTATATTAAGCTAATCAAGCTCTGCGATTTATCACGCCTTGGGAATCAGTTGTCTGAATCGAGTCTACCTGTTTATCATTACTGGCATGTGTGTGTGTGTAAATCTTTAACAGTATGTGTCTGTGTTTGCAGTAGCGCGAGCGCAGAGCCTATCCGCCTGCGCTTGGTGCATGACCTCGATTGCACTGTCCTTTAGCTGTCTTACTCTTCCATGGGCAAACACGCACTTGGATTGCGACTTCTGTAATAGTTAACCTATCTTCCCGTGTTTCTTACCAACCTGATTCCCTCTGCCGACTTTCCACTTGTACTGGGTACCCGTATAGTCTGTGAAAAACGAAATGAATCAGAGTGAACGAGAAGCGAAAGTGAGTTGATGAATGTAGAGGAGAACCGTCAGAAAAAAAATGAGGTTATCACTAAAAGTTGAAGAAATAAATTTTCATTTTGAAAGAGGAAGAACGTATGCGATCGGAGAATAAATGATAGATAGCATTTCGTCAATGTCTTAGGCGATCGAAGGAAAATTTTGCAATAGAAAACAGAGTGAGTCTGGAAAACGAAGAGAAATAATCACAAGAAAGTGCTTGAGTCACATCTCTTCAAATACATTAGAGATTTCGAGGGCTACCACAAGAGATTCATCAAAATTCTCAGAAGATAAGATAAAAGAAAAAAAAGAAGGTCACATAAGAAAGAAGAACATAGGAAGGAGAGATAACGGGAGACCTGTTGGTCCATAACAAGATTATATCCTGAAAAACAGCAGTAGTATTCTGACTTCACTATACCTACTTTAGACAGAGACAGGATAGTAAAACAGAAGGCTCCTTCACTCCCCACCTATCTCTCCGACACAACAGCTGGCAAGAGATAAAAAGCGAAGGTCCACCATGTAGTACAGAGGACACAATGACGTGAATTTATCATAGCAAAGTATGAATGGGAAGAACAACTCGATCAGTCTTGAAAGTACAATAGTCAAGGAGACTCTAATCAGAAACGAAGATTTTTTTTTAAAAGAAATACTAATATGAATATATTCTTCCTGAATACATCTACTGGTAATTTTCATCGTTGAAGTATTTCAACAATTGTGATATAGATGTATTGATAGAACTCGCCTGATCATCATCTGCTGGCAATATATTCCATTGTTCTGTAACTCTACACTCGAGAAAGCTTTTGCCTACCATAGAGTATTACATCTCCTCTCCTCTAAATTTCATATCAGCGATTCTGGTCGTTGAATCTTTAAACTAATGTAAAGGAATTTTGGTGTGCTTTGTGGTCAAAATGATTTAGTGTTTTGAAAACGTCTATTAGATTTCCTCGTAGTCTTATCATTTCGTAGAGAGAATAATTTTAGATCTCTGAGTCTTTCTTCAAAAGGCTTGTTTCTGAAGGTGGGAATTAACATTTTTTCTAGCTCTCGTCTGAAGTTTCTCAACTTTTTCTTCTTCCCTGATTAACTTTAGTGACCAGAACTTATTACAGATGAGGGTCTGACCAGACTGTTGTAAAGAATATACATTATGTCCTTGGTTTTGTGGTTTATATTATAAGCTATGAAGTCTGAAAATCTGTTTGCTATACTGCAAGCATGATTCCACTAGTTGCCTCGTCTAATTTATCTTTATTGAGAACTTTTTATCCTGGCATCATTAATTCTGATGATTAGCACTTACTTGTATCATTTATCACGGTTTCGCTTACTGCTGTGGTATCAGGCTTTTCCGACAGGGGATGTGATGCTAGTTCATCACATTTTTTTTCCTGTACCTCTGGGGTAGGTGTGAAAAAAGAAAGTTTGTTTGAATCTGAGAGGTAAGGGGGTTATATCACAAACCTTTGAGGTCAGACCTCTGTTCTCAGGTCTACCGGGACCGCAACTGACCCTATCCTTCTGTGCCGCTAGGGACCTTATTTCACCTGTCCGACACTTGATTTCGTTTGTTGATAAAATCCGTTTTTCCCATATTCTTTGTAATTGCTTGTTTGATAGTTCATCTAGGATCCTGCTTAAACGTGCAGGACCAGCCCCGCTCAAATGCAGGTCACCTTTAGCGAAGAAGCTTCTATCACCACTAAAAACTCCTACCAGAAATCTGTGTGATTTATTTCCTCATTCCTGTAAATGCCTTCGACTCTGTTGTAAATAGGGAGTAACCCTATTGTCAAAGCCTGTCTACGGTTATCTCTTAGATTTCTCATGGGTATACTGTATTCAGACTCACTTGTACATTGTATATTACAAAAGCCTGTCTACCGTTGTCTTTTAACTTTCTCATGAGTATCCTGTTCTGTTTCAAGCACATGGGCCACTCATCCTTAATGTCTGGCAGACTTGCAGCAGGGAGAGATAGCGGAGAACCTTGCACGAGGAAAATATAGTGAAGGGCATATATGAAGTAGGAGATGAGAAGGAGGATAAGATGCGGAGTCAAGATTAGTGGTAGAGGAAAATGAGGTGCAGAAAGGAATGGTTTTATCAGTTGGAGAGCTTCCTGTAGATTGATCAGGTCGAAGATGACGATGAAAGGTTAAATTTTAGATATTGTAAGAGATGTTTTTGGTTAATGACAAGAAAGTCAAACCAGTGAGTGAATGTTTACAGTTATTCATAGCATAAGTGGAGTTGATGAAAATCAGGAAAAAAGGAAGATTTCCGTAGTGCAAGCACTCTTACCTTAATATGACATGCATCAACACAACTGCAATCAAACACCTGTTAAAGGGAGAAAGGTTTAGTAGAATGTATTACGTCCCAGGCAAGATGTCATCCGGTATACAGCCATCCCAGCTGGAGGCGTTTCAATTTACATTGAATTAAACGTGAATATTATATTTCTGATGTGAAGACGTCGCCATTTTGCTCTGGAGTTGATATGCAGATGTCTTGGGGTTCGTTAAGAGGCCTGAGTGAACTAAGAAACATGCTTGGAGTGATCACGGAGACATGTAAAAGAGGATAGGCTTATGGCTAAAGTCATTCCCCAATGAATCACAGTGGATGCTTATGCCAAAGGACTGGTCGCCAAGAGACACAGAATTATCCACAAAGCAAGACATGCGGAGAACACCACGGGCCAGCTCCGCCTCTTCGGCGGCGAAGTATCATCGTAGGAAGCCTGTTTTGCGTAAAGGACGTTGTGAAAAATGTTGTGATTGTGGCATCACCAGTTTCAAGAATAGGTTCAAATTAGCTGCATTTGGCCTCTCGCAACACATGCCAGTGTTTAGCCCTGCAGTCACATCAGAGACTAGTGGTACAGATCTCCCTCGTCTCTAAGCAACACTCCCAGATCTTGGCGTAACTCTTGCATAGAATTAAGCCTGTGAGAGAAGTCCTCCTCGTCTCGCACCACGTCGTCCAGATATTGCCTCCCAGCTCTCACTTCAAGTGAGGCTCGTGTTATAGGTTTTCCCTCTCCTCTCGTAGTGCTTCTGCCAGATCTTACTCAGTTTCCTATATTGTATTAACACCATTATTGGTGGTTCTTCTTCCCTGCCAACACACATTATGGTAAATATATGGACTGAAAAACGTCCGTATGATAAGAAAATCCCCCAGACGGCTGGCCATGAATAACCTTAAGGAGACAGGGTCTGGCATATAGACTAGCTGACGAAAGGCTCGAGCTTTTCCTGTCAGTAGCAGAGCGGAATCCGTTGTCACAGGAAGGCGACGAAGGCCACATAATGTGATTATGAGGTTCGGTTCTGCATCAGCCGCTGCTGTTGTTAGGAGTCGGATTCGCGTCCTCAGTGTTATGGAAATGAGAATTATCTTATCTGAACTGATTTTCATAAGTTTGATATTTTCTCTTCATATACCTCCTTAGCAACCATTCCGATTGTCCCTTCCAATATTTCTATGAATTTCAACCATTTCTCTATGTGTCTATTCTCTCCTTTTTCCTTCTCATTTCTCTCTGTTTTCACTTCTCTGTGTTTTACTACTGGCTGTTATATCGTATTGAGGCGTCATAATCTGTGTCGAAGTATGTCTGCTATTCTGTATCTAAGTGTTCCTCACTTCTTCATGTATTATATTCAGCTCCTTTGCACCCTAACCACTTCTTCATGCGTGCATTTACCTTCCAGTACACATATGTTCGTATGCCACTGGCTCTTCGCCTTGCCCTCTTCCACTACCCTTTTCAGCGTTCGTTCTTAAAAAGAATACAAGTTCATGTTAGAATCTGATGGCTGAGGAGTGAATGATCCAGGATATGCACTGCACAAATATTACAGATGTGTGTTAAACCTATTTGTAGATCTTCAGAATATCGTTTTGCTTAGTTCTTGTTTCAACACTCAACATTTTCATCATCTGCTAAACGTAGTGTCTTTTATGATTTTATAATATCAGGACGGATAAACACGTGCACACGTAATGGACTGCTCGTCCACGGTAATCAGATGGGTGAAAAGTGGTTAGATTTACTGTCCAGTGAGCGAGAAGTACCTAGTTGGTGTGTTGTCTCATAATGACAACGGGGATCTACTGGAACTGTTTCTCTTACGTTAAGTCCTAAGAATCTCAAAAACTTCAACGTTTCATATATGACTGTGTTTACAGTTTTAATGCAAGAAACTAGGTATTGGTGATGTGTGATTTAAATGCGATGGTAAGTAATGTGGCAGTTGAGGGTATTGTTGGGGGCATTTGGTATTCAGTATTGTGAATGGAAATGGTGAACTGCTTGTGACTGGGAATACATGATTTGAAAAGAGGGACATACACAAGTATTCGTATAGGAATAAGAAAGATGGCCAACGGGCATTATGGTTTAAGTGTTAATTGATACGCCTGTAAAAGAGAGACTTTTAGATGCAAATGTGCTGAGAGGGGCAGCTGGTGAGATATCTGATCTCTGCCTTCTGTAGGCGAGGGTGAAGATTTGTTGAGGTTTCCGGAATAGAGGGAACATTATTGGTGAAAAGAGAGTGGTGAGAGTAAGTAAGCTTGGGAAAGTGGTTTGTGTGAACAAGTATTGAGGGAGAATGAGTATTGAATGACAGAAGATGAGTAAACGAAGCAAGAGGAGTGAGTGAAAAATGGGAGGTATTTAGGGAAGCAGTGATGGCAGGTGCAAGAGATGCATGTAACACGCAAAAGGTGGGAGTTGGGCAGATTAGTAATAATAGTGAGTATTGGGATGAAGTAAAACTGCTAGTTAAAGAGAAAAGAGAGACGTTGGGTGGTACTTATAGGGAAGGAGCGCAAATGATTGGGGATTTATAAGATAAGCGGCAAGAAGTCAAGAAGGTGCAAAAAAAGAGGGCAAATGAAAGTTGGAGTGATCAAGTATCAGTAGACTTTAGGGAGATGTTTTGGAAGGAGGTTAACAGTGTGCAAAAGAACAATAGAACAAATAGGAAAAGTGGTGAAGGGGGCTAAAGGTGAAGTTGCAACAGGTAGTGAAGAAATATGTGTATGTGTGTGTGAAGAGAGAGAGAGATAGAGATAGATAGATAGATAGATAGATGGAGAGAGAGAGAGAGAAGTTTGATGATAATATGGCAGATGTAAGGCATTTGGGTTGGTATGGTGTGTGAAGTGCGAGTCATGCAGAGTGGTTTGGTAAACAGAGAGGAGGTGATGAAAACCTTACGTAAGATGAAATGTGGCAAGGCGACGGGAGTGGATGGTATTGCTGTTGAATTTATCAAGAAAGGAGGTGACTGTGTTGTTGATTAGTTTGGTAAGAATATTCAGTGTATGCATGGGTCATGTTGAAGTGCCTGAGGATTGACGGAATGCATGTATAGTGCCACTGCATAAAGGCAAGAGGGTTAAAGGTGAGTGTTCAAACGAGAGGTATAAGATTTTTGAGTAGACCTGGTAAATTGCAGGGGTGAGTATTGATAGAGGGGGTGTAGCCATGTACAAAGCATCAGATTAGCGAGTAGCAGTGTGGTTTCAGAGGTGGTATAGGATGTGTGGATCAGGTGTTTGCATTAAAGATTGTGTTTGAGAAATACTTAGGGAAAAAGAAGGATCTGTATGTGGCATTTATGGATATGGAGAAAGCTTATGAAAGGGCTGCTGCCTCGCATCCAAACAGCACTGTCAGGACTACTACAACATCAAACACAACCTCTCTTTCCACACACTCCTCAGTGCGTCCAGGACTTTTCCCTCTTACTCACCATACGACTTACTTCAACTCCCGTGGTTCCTTTCACTGTCACATCCACTCATTTATATCTAATACTCTTCACTTTCTGCAAGTTTTCGTCATTAATACTTACGCTCCAATGGGCTTGTTTCTTTTCACTGTTAGATTTGAAACTTTATATTTATCAACATTAGATTTCCACTTTTTCCTTTCGCACTCTCTCCCAAACTCAGATACCAGCCTCTGCAGTTTTTCTTTCGAACTATAACACCATAGCAGTGTCATCAGCAAACAGAAACTGGCTCACGTTCATGGACCCTTCCCCACCTGTAAACGACTTCAGACATGCTACTCTCTCCAAGTTCCTCGTACATACCTCTATAACCACCTCAATCCGTAAACAGGTTAAACAGACATGGTAACGTAAGGCACCCCTGCCGCAGACATACCTTACCTTGGAACCACTCATCCTTCTCTTACTACTTGTGCATAATTTTTACCTTGAGAAGACTTACCACTGCTTTTAGTAGCCTTCCTTCCACGTCATATATCCCCAACACCTTCCACAAATCATCTATAGGCCGTGTCATAAGCTTTCTCCGGATATTTTCTATACATTTCTCACAAAAATTCTTCAAAGCAAACACCTGATACACACATCCACTACCTCTTCTGAAACCACGTTGTTTCTCCTCAGTTCAGTGATTGATTTGTGTGTGCCATCATCATCTCACTCACCACTCTCCCATAGGAGTACACTCGACAGACTTATGAGTATATACTTCTGTACGCCGACTATACAGTTTTATTCTCCTTACCTTTATACAGGCATTAAGCCACTCCTCAGGCATCTCACCTTGAGCCATACATACAGGGACTATCCTAACTCAGCATTCATGAACACAGTCACTCCCTTTTTTGAAAATTTCAACTCCAATTCCATCCGCTTTGCCCCACTTCATATTGCGCAAGGCATCCACAAGCCTCAGCCAGTTAACCTTTTATCAACCAGCCCAGTGAAGAGGATTATCAGCTGGGTTGACTGTGGGCCGATTACCGCGCCCAGAATTCAAACCCTAGTGGACTCTTGCGTGAATCAGTAGTCAGCCACACTATCCACCGCACTCCGGAAGCCCACCACTTCCCACACCATCCATCAACCTTTCTATAAACACCCACACCATCAAAATATATATATATATATATATATATATATATATATATATTGGTTATCTAAATCACAGAAAAAATGCCATTCAACCAAGCACATCGCAAAATCCACCCACACCAAAAACAAAACTCACGCTTCAGCCATCCAGCCACACCACTCACCCACACCATCGGAATCATCCACCCAACTAAAACACCCACACCACCAATAGCATTCACCCATACACGTCACACTCCCGCACCAAACACCCACCTATGAGAAACACTTACGCCTTACCTTTCCACCTGCCATATCTAACTGATCACATGCTCTTACACACACACACCTGGCTTAGGCTTGTGTGTGTGTGTGTGTCTGTGTGTGTGTTTGAGAGAGAAAGAGAGAGAGAGAGAGAGAGAGAGAGAGGGGGGGGGGAAGACATGGTACATATATACAACATTAAGAAACAGGGCAACACTAATGGAAAACTGTCCCCCTCTAACACAAAAAGTAATCACATACACGCACACACACACGTGTGTGTGTGTGTGTGTGTGTGTGTGATTACTATTTGTGCTAGAGGGAGACAGCGTGTGTGTGTGTGTGATTACTATTTGTGCTAGAGGGAGACAGCGTGTGTGTGTGTGTGTGTGTGTGTGTGTCTGTCTGTCTGTCTATATCTGTCTGTCTGTCTGTCTAAATGTACTTAAACCACTTAAGATATTAATCCAAGTCTACGTACATCCAGGGTTGACCCTGTTACTTATATTCATCAGAGCTATTTCCCCAGCTGTACATGACGTCCTCTTGAACATTGCTTGTAACGTGTGAGGAATGATCAGTCTCCAAGCTTAGCATTTCATCGTTCGCATACATTATACTGGCAAGTAGTAGATGTGTATCACAGTGGGCAGTGAGCCCCAGATTGTCATAGGAAAAGTGACTCGTTCACTTATCAGGCAGTTTGTTGGACGTACCAGAGGAGTCTGTAACACGAGGCTTCATTCATAACGAAAAATCTTTCCTCTGTTCAAATTGGTTATAAGACCACCACCTGCCACACAGCATATCCACACAATTCGCAAAAATTTGAAGGAATTTATTGCGTTGGACAGCCACTTACATGATGTACAGACATCAGAAGAATGTTGAAAAACAGCTGACAGCCTAACGATCGAAACCCGACGTAATTCAGAGAAAAAAAACTTGAGAAACAACAATGGAAAAATAATGAACCCAGTGGAGTTTCCTACCACGATTCCTATTCCCCAATCCAGTTTACTTCTCTCATAATAGGATTACTTTTCGGCCACGGTTCCCTGCTAGTGTGAAAATTAACATTTGCGCGAAATTGATCAAGAAAAGAAAATCGGAGAACCGTATAATGTGATCTCTCCAGTTTTGATATAATATTGTACGTGATTGAACCTTTTAGCGTCGGAAGAATATGAGTTCTGGTGACGCGAGATACGATATCAGGAATTATCACACACACTTAGTAAGTGAGCGTGTAATGACGGTCCAAGACATGTATCGAGTGCACCGCTCACACCAGGACTACACAGCTCAGCCGTCACTAGCATTGCCGTGAGGGTTTTTGGGATAGAAACCCAGACGCTCTAGCTACACCAGTCACCGGCTGGTATAGTTTGTGTACATGTGTCACAGGATGACGACGATCGTAAGCAACCCGTCTACGATCATCTTATCTTTATGATGAAACGTTTGGATACGTTTAGAAAAGTTTCAGGAAGAACAGGGGAAAGATTTGCTAATGTACGTTTGACGTAGATGACCAACATATGCTGCAGTGGACTGTTCTGCAACACGCACTTCTCCGCGAGATAAATGAGTACGCATTTTGTACTGAACGCCGAGATCTTTTACTTACAGGTTAGAGAAGAACGCGTCTTGTTTGTGAAGTGTGCGATACAGCAATACTATCGTATACTCCAACCACTGATATACACAGGAGATGTATAACGAACAGGCTGTTTGTGTTGGTATGGAAAACGAAGCTAATTCGTATGTGATAATGATACCGCATCGATTATAGTTATTCCTTATATAATATGTTGTAATATTAAGACAAGTTGCGTTGTGCATACATACATAAGAAGCTAAAATTCTCTAGGAAAAATGTGAACTAACATCAGGAGAGAAACTAGACAGGAACTGTAACAGAGGTACACTGTAAAAGTATACTATATAATATGTATTGTATATCTTGACCCATATAGTACGGGTACCAGCTTCGTAATCATTAGCTGTTAATAATCATCAAATCCAGCAATATTCCCAATGACATTTTTCGCTTAAAGAAGCATAAAATGTACGGCTGTGGTATTCTCCAACTCATATGTTTTCGACAGGCAATCTGATTTCTGTTAGTCGTTCATTACTGAACCGAATTTCTTAGCATATCGTCGCTACCTGTGGGCGGGGTAGGGTTTATAGATGGATGGGTGGGTGACTTGGATGGATGAGGTGGATAGGTGTGTTGGTTGATGGTTCGGTGTCTCGTGTGTACGGAACGAATGATTGGACGGGTGAACTGAATCGATGGGATGGTTAGGTATGTGAATGGTTGGTGTTTGTGTATGGGTGAAACTGACTGGTGAATGCTTAAGGTCTCGTTGTTGGTACTGTTGTAATGGGTGATATTTCATTTTGCTCTGTAGGATGTTTGTATGGGTGGGTTGCGTGGGTGAGCTGATGGTTGCACTCGTAAGTGGCTCGTCGCTTGAGTGCATGAGTAAATGTCAGGGTGAAGTGGATGCGTAGATGAATGGACGTGTGAATATTCGGATTCGTGCTTGGTTTGATGTATGGATGGATGGATGGGAGCATGGTCAACTATTCATCCTATATTGACCTTCAAGGCAATACACCTACTTACTTTCTTCCTGCCCCAGAAATCCCTTTCGTCTTTGTGAGGTTCCTGCAGCGCTCAGGAAGTCGGCTACATCCACCTGTCGGAACCGCGGTTCATAAAGTGTAGTGATATATGTGTCGAGTGTGCAGGGAAATTAAACAATAAGTGTTCAATGTCTTCTTTGTGGTGTAGTATCGTACGTATGAAAGATTTTGGGATATGATGACACGGTGTTTGTGGTGTTGTATGGTGGGTAATGCCCAGAGCTTAGACGGGAGAGTGTGAACTCGTGTTTGTGTGGTGAATGTGGCTTCTGATGAGTGTACGTCTGTTGGGTTGGAGTTTAAGACTGAGTTGGGAGGGCGGTTGTTTAGTGCTTGTCGGGTTATTCCAGTTTATATATGTCGTTTACGTTGTATTTTTTTTGGAATATGAGAAGTCTGTAATATGAGGTTGCTGAAGTGTAAGGCAGGGATAAGCTTTATATTTCTACTTGAGGTTTGGTGGTTAGTTAGGTAGCGTTTTGGGACGGAGGGGTCTTTTGCTGTTAGATAGATTTGAGTGTCGAGCATGTTGTGGTGTTATTGTATTGGTGAGATCTTTGTTTCATTATATAGGCGTTGAGTGTTTGTTTTTTACTAGGCAGCCATTGTTTGTTTTGTGTGCGTTTCTGCGTGGCTTGCAGCAACATTATATTTATTTTTGAGAGGGTTCAAGACCAGACAGGTGAGGCGTAATTTAGATTGGAGCGGATAAGTTATCTGTAAATGATGTTAAGGGACTATTTTTCCAGTCCAGTCTGGTGTCAGTTGGTGTTCTGAGGGCATTTAGTTTGTGTGTTACTTTTGTATTGATGTTATTGGTATGGGGAGTGAAGAGCAAAACAATTAATTTTTTTATACTGGAGCAGGTTAACTTGTGGAATTGGCGCAGATGATCTTGCAAGAACAGAACAGGTTATCTTATGATTACGGAGCAGGTTATCGATAATAAATGAGTAAGTTAACGACCAGAAACATCAGTGACGACTGTGATACGTGACTGACGTCTGTGCAGAAAATCAAAATGCACGCGTGATTTTTTTTTTCAAACTGGTTATATTTCATGCAATGTTTCAACAATAATTTGTCACTGGACAGAACGTTTGTCTCTTACATCAGCCTCAAATGCGACCCAGCTCGTAAACAGTGTTAACTGGTTGGTCCAGACAGACGGTTTGTGTCTTTCTTCTCCCCTAAACCTCAGGACAGTCACTTGCTATTATCGCAAAAATGTAAATTTGTTTTTGGTTGGCAAATTCATTTTCAAGCAAATTATCATTAGCTAAGGCTGATGGTACGTAGATTTATCAACACACTCATAACTCCTCTACTGACGAATGAATTTCTACAGCTATATATAGTAGGGATAGGCAAATACACGTATATTCCACCAGAGTTTATGCTAAGTTTCTTCTGATGGCCTTATATAACCCGCGAAGTTTTTCTTTTGCTGGTAACGCTTCTTGAACGTATTTTAGAGAGATATCCTCCCTCATAAAGCTATGTGAAGATACTGCGTGTCCTTATAGATTTCCACATCCGTCGAGAATAGTCTTGTTCTACAGCTGGTTTTATGCAGTAGTTTTGATTTATACATTCGAGTTGTGGTCTCGCATGGAAAGCTTTTCATTTACACGATAACCAGAGCCTAGATGTTATTCGCAGATAAAGCAGATGCATAAAGAATGTAACTAGGTCGTTTCAGTTGAATGGATCTGCTTCAGATGTCTTAACTACCAGAACTTGTACGCAAGTGTTGAGTACAATTTGGCTTTCAAGTGCAATTTGGAAATACTTCTCAATTATTAGGCTGAGCACTTAGCTTTATTTAAGACATCGTTGTTCAGTATCATTGTTCTTTGACATACAGGATATTTTCTTTTTAAGTATTACAACAACTTTATAACAGTTATGATAATGGTATATCCCTAGGGCTTTGGGAAGTTCACCTTACTTTCGCTAGTACAAGACGGAAGAGACCAGTGAGTGCTCTGTCTAACAGCCATTATGGCAATAGTCTTTATCCTGTTGAGCAGAGGTTCCTCTGCTCTCTCAAATCCACTAATTTCAGTGGCTTCCAACGTATCTTACGTCTTATCCACGACCACAGAGAAATCATCGGCATGACTGGAGAGTGTGGATGGTTGATTATTTCCAGAATCTCCTGAAATAATGATTACCGTATCATCGAGGAAGGCTATCTCTGTCATTCTGATCTTTCATGAAGAAAGAAGGTATTCCTATTGCCCGTGAGACAGTATAGTTTTAGAATGTAAACATAATGTACGTATCACCTTTAAACTGTAAACTCCAAAGAATCTGAAAATTGGCGATACGAACTCAGTTAACGCAGTTCCAGTAGAGATTCAGTCAAAGAACTCGTATCGTCCCAGAGCTCATAAAGTATTTCCCTTCTCTTGTCAAAGTGTTAGAATGTGACAGACCTAGATTTCACAGTGTATAACTGTTTTTGGGGCACTCATTCATTTAATAACCACAATTATCATAGTTAAAGCTAAAAATTAATATTTTGGATAATTTCCTTCTTTTGTAATAACTATCAGTTATAGTCAAATCCCTTGTTTCACTTGCCAGTTCACTAAATCGATCTATGTGAAAATCACTTTATAATCCAACATAACATTGAAGTGATTCTATTGTAAGAATAGAGTCTATATTCATACTATGTCTGTAGATGCTTTTATGGTTCGTTTCCTCTTAGAATAATGTTAGATACATTACTCCTTAAACAGCACAAATCCAGAATAAAGTTAGAGACGTTGCTCTCTAAGCAATACGAAATTCTTCAGAGAAAAATTCCTCTCTCTGTCTTATATTGTTCCATGAGGAAG
>JAYMFT010056291.1:0-15072 GCA_038088735.1 Panulirus argus | reverse complement strand
GAGAGAGAGAGAGAGAGAGAGAGAGAGAGAGAGAGATAGGTAGATAGATAGATAGATAGATAGATAGGTAGATAGGTAGTTAGATAGATAGATAGGTAGATAGATAGATAGATAGATAGATAGGTAGATAGGTAGTTAGATAGGTAGATAGATAGATAGGTAGATAGGTAGATAGATAGATGGATAGATAGATAGATAGATAGACAGGTAACTGTAGTTTCGGTGCATTACACACGACAGCAAGAGAATGTATGTGAGCGGATGCGGCCTCTCTTCGTCTGTTCCTGGCGCGACCTTTCAACCTCGGGAAACGGCGATCAAGTATCAATATACGTATTGATTAGTGCATTCATTTGCCCGTGGTACCTCAGCTAACTTGAAAAAAAAAAAACTTACACTCGGCTCAGACAGGAAACTAACTTCATCCCACACTCGTACGTAAACCAAAATTACTAATACCATTGAAACAAGCGTTCAGGACTTGCATTCCGTTAGCCAATTCTCCATAACGAACTTTTGAATTGACCGATTCTCGTTTTCTAAGTCTGTCGTGTCTCATCTATAACTGGACGTGGTTAGGAGAGAGGAAAAGAAGCTTTGATAGGAAGGATGAAGTGAGGTGTGTGTGTGTGTGTGTATGTGTGTGAAGGTCTCCTGGTCACTTCACTGACGACGGGTAGCGGGAGAAGCTCTCTCTTCATAGGACAACAGTCGTTGTCAACACTCGCGTGTAATTGCTCAGTATCTGTTTTTCCGTTGCAGCTTATCGTCAGTTATTGGTTGGTTTGAGAGATGATTTGACCACGTTTTTTCTGTCTCTTTCTTTTTTTTTCTATCTATCTTTCTCTTTCTTTTTTTCCTCTTTTCTTTTTTCTTTATTTCCAGCCATCGTTCTTTCCTACTGTTTCCTTGTGTTTGCTGTCTCTTTTTCTTCCGTACTCTCTCTCTCTCTCTCTCTCTCTCTCTCTCTCCTTTCTTTCTCTTTCACGTCTACATCTATTTTGCTTTCCCTCGGCATTCACCCCACCAGCATTTCACTCCAAGACGACAAGAAAACAAAAATGTCTTTCTGTACAAAAACAAGACTTTGCACAAATGACCGCTTTAAAGCAACTCTCTCTCCACAACATCGCTGTTCCTCTCTTAATACACGTCCTGTCAACCGCTAAAAGGATTCACTCTAGCGAGAGAAAGGTCGCCCACCACGAACGCAAACAAGATGAAAGAAATGAATCTTTTTGTGGCGTGTTTACCCTGTGGTTCTTCATGTGCAGACGCGTCATTCTTTTGGGATATCTCATCATTCTCTTAGAATTTCTCGGAAATTATCTTTAACCTTCTTTTCTCTGTCTCATAAAGCGACGTGTCGTTTACTGGCATATTACCAAGAAGAATTACAACGCATATTTGATATTATTCATAATTCTTTAACACATGTATTTAATACATAAGAAGCTGTAGATGTAACATGTATGCAGGTAACTGTACATACAGCTACGTAGAAATCTACATTATGTACCCAAAGTGGCGTCGCTCTCCATTGTTCTTTATTAGAAAACATATAAATCCTCCTCGTCTCGTAGCAGGTAGGAGCCCCTATTATCCAATAACACTGCGAACACCCTATACTCCTCCCTCGATGGACAGATGTGGAGACCTGATCTAAAAACAATACCTCTGAAAAACCAGAGAGGCCCGTGTCTCCTGAGCGAGGCCAAGGCCTGCTTGCCTACATGCTTGTCAGCCACCTTCCCACCTGCCAGTGACTGAGGAACCAGCCAAGGCTTCGTTTTCTTCAGATGGGGAAGGAATCGCCCGCGCGCTGTTCGGATTCGTAAGATCTTCTATCGTTCCGGACACTTTCATCGCTCTGTAATTCCGAATCTCTCCTATTTTCATCTATGAGGGCTTTATTGCATTGGTCCATACAGTGTCTGTGTGTGTATTAGTGATACATAGTTATACATAGATGTTTGTTTGTCTGTTGACCGCAGCCAAAGCCTATGCATTCATGAGGACTGTGCCTTTCAGGAAGGCGGATTCAGTAGGTGTTGCCCTGGGTGACCTTTACGTAATATCGTTTCCTGTTCGAGCAATATTGAAAACAGTGAGTGGAAGACAAAACAGCATAAATATGAGACGAAAGGATTTTCCAGAGGACACCCGTAAAATGTGAGGGACGAGAATGGTCTGATTAAGGAGTAGTGAATTATGAGTTGATGAATATTCTGAGTATTACAAGTTATAAAGTGGGGTGAGGTTTTGTGTGTGTGTGTGTCTGTGTGGGAAAGTGCAGGGAAACAGAAGTGTAAGCGTTCAGTGTCTTCGTTATGGCATGAGAGGGGGTCTTGTGATATGATGAAATGGTGTTTGTAATGCTGAAGCAATGGTTGGTGGCCTGAGAGTTGGCGGGTATGGATAACTCGTACATGTCTGGGGAGCGTAGTTTGTCAAGGGTAAAATGCCTGGCGTGTTGGTCTTCTAAGATTGGGTTGGGAGGATGGTTGTTTGGTGATTGTCGGGGTCATTTTGGTGTGTTCATGTTCTGTCATTGTTGTGTTTGTCGTGGGAAGGGGGAGGGGGGAGGGGTGGATTGATATGTCTCCAATGAGTTCATTTCCTTTTTTCTTACGTAGAAACCTGATGTTGTTTCACAGTTCCATTGTTCAGATCCTCGGCTTTTGACTCCAATTTTCGTCCTGGACTCAGTGTCTCATGTTTGACCTCAACACTCACGTCTTTGACAGAATCCCGTCTTAGGCTCAGGTACATACTGCCCTCTTTAAAGCTCAGACGATACCATTTATGAACTCTCTATACTGTAATTGCGCTGTGCCAAAGTGCAAACTTAACAAAAGTCTTAATCTTCAGGATACATCTTTTCCTGATTGAAAAGAAAAGAAAAAAGGAATCTTCGGAACTTGGGTACGTCTTTCTAAACATTTCTTTTCCTTCCATCATCCACGGGGGTAGGTTTTTTTTCCCCCCACCCAAACTTCTGGAGGCTTGCCAGGTAGGCGTCAGTCCATCATCCAACTACGAGAAAAGTTGACTTTCCCGTTGCTATATCTCACCACAGACACGACCCCACCTCTACAGGTCTCTCAAAGAGGTCGGTCATATCCAGACGTCCCGCTATTTTTCAAGAGGAGAGATTTGTCCCCCCCCCCCTCGCTCACCTAAGACTGATTTGATATCCAGTCGTTTTACTTTCCCGGAATTCTCCTCTCTGCTCCTCTTCCCCGTAATGGCGTTTTCCTCAGGTTTCGACAACCTCAGCGAATATCTTTTTGTTGTCGCTCTTGAGGGACGAACGAAAAGCCACCGACAGAAATGCCCATTTTAAGGCTCTTCCAGCCAATTGCGCTTCTCTGACCTCACTTTCCCGTTTTCTCTCCATCTGATGCATCTGTAGAGAAATGAAGGAACAAAAGATGATCCTTGTTTCTCCTCACCGACCGTATTCAGCGAATCCCTGTCTTGCCCCGTACCCTTATATTGCCTCGCTACGTCGTTAATGGCAAGGGATGATGTCAGTGTTTAGTGGTATATGAGCATACGTCTGTGTGTTTATTTCTGTGCCTCTGTGTCTGTTCTCCTCTAGGTATCTTTCACACGCACTCTCTTATGAGCTCCTCAATTTACAGACAAGATGTCAAAGCCTTCAGCTACTCTAATAGGTGAATGATATGTAACGATTCACCAGGTAGAGTGATTGAAAATATTATTCTAGATAGGTTTAAGATTAGACTTGATGATTATTCGCTTCAAATCCACGACTGACAGATTTTAACAGGATTTCCTCCTTGTAGCATTTGCATGTCTTTCTCTTGTCACTCTCCAAAGCTGTGACCAACAGCCTCGTTGAGACCCAACGATCTGTTGCCATCTCTTTTCCTTTGTATATCCTGTAAATATCTACCGCAAAAGTGCTTGATGCGCACGTTGATAGGTCAACGGCAACTCGAAAAACACTGTGTCCAGACTGTCTAGATCTTGCTACTTCCAACACTGTTATCGTCTGGAACGACAACTCAAGTGTCCCGAGTTTTTCCCCATGTAAGAAAAAGACTTCTGAAAACACACTGACTGAATCCACTCACAACTCACCTTTCTTCATTTGCTGGTTATAACTTTGGCTGACGTTTCTATTCCATGAACATCTGATGGTTTACTTTGTTATAAAAAAATCTTCTTTACAGCTAGACTATTGTTAATGCATAGGTTCTCTAGTCCTGACTGACGTCAAAGCCCGCGGCTTGTACCTTGACATCTGAGCTCAGGGCGCTGGTCCATAGCGTCGTCTGAAGTTCCTGTCTTAAGTTCAGCCAGGTGTGGAAGGCCGGATATCAAATTAGTAAACTCTGCCAAGGCCGCCTCCCGTCTCGAAGACGTTCTGTGGGTACTGTGATCATGTGACCTGGGGGTCTGTTCGCTGGCGAGTTGTGCGTTGATGGTGTGTGGGTCCTGAGATTATGTGACCTGGAGGTCTGTTCGCTGGCGGGTTGTGCGTCCTCACTGTACTCAGGGTGAACCATGAAACTTTTGGGGGGTCCTGTTAGGCTCGTCGAGATGGTTTTGGCGAGATCAATATCCAAATGATGAGTCCATTCTCTCTGTCTCTCTGTCTCTCTGGTAGGTACCGGGCGAGAGGCAGCCACCGACCAGAGAAATAGGTATTGCTAGCACTTACCGCTTGGGTGTTAAGTTCAAAGTTCAAACGCGCCATCTCCTGTGTGTTATTTTGGCGTTAAGTTTCCAAGTTCCCAGTCTTTAGGTACTTTCCCCTCCTGCAACGCATTGCTGAATGTTATGGTGATCAGCAACGCATTTTACCAGCGAATGTCTTTTAGTTTTCTGAGAAAGATATCGTGTGAAGTAGTTGACTTGTTTGAATTCAGTTTATCTAGATATTTTGTCTAGTTGGTTTGTTTTGATAGTATATCTAGTTATTAAGCTGATGATTTGATATATGATGAGGGCCAGACAACTTGAAAAGCTCGATAATTTATCTAGATAATACATCTAGTTATTGGGCTGATAATCGGATGTGTTAAAGGCCAGATAATTTCAAAATCCAGTTTTGATCATTGTCAAAACATTTTGCTAAGTTAGCGCTGCTCACTGCCAGAATACGATCCTGAACTTCAAACTCAGACCACATTGAGACATGACAGGAATCCAACTGTGGTTGCTATAAAGACGAGATACGAATAAAAAACGATACTGAACCAATTTCCAATAAACTTGGACCCAAACTTCATAACCTTCTGTGTAATACGGATACGGTAAGAGAGACCAGTCAGTGATATCCTCTGTGGACAAGTGTTTTAGCAGTGGAGAGGTCAGCATTCACTTCAGCAGAACCAGGTCTGTCTGGGTGACAGAAACACAGACGAGAGGCTAGTGGTCATTAAGGCCCTGTGTCTCCCACTCTGGCAGACACCACCCTCACCACCACCACCGCCCTTAGCCTACTGCTGCTGCTGCTACTGCTGATGCTTTTTGCATGGGTCCTCTCCTCCTCCGGGAGGAGGAGGAGGGACTCAGCAAGACCATCTGGGACGATGTTTGACAAGAGTCGCGCCCCCGTCCGGTAATAATTGATGGCTCCAACGACAGTCCATTATCGTGATATGTTTTTTCATTTTTGTATCCTGCTCGTTAGCGAGACAGGACGTGGGGGGGGGGGAGAGGGGGCTGGTTAGGGGAAAAAAAAAAATCAGGGTGATTAATTGCCTCCGGCTGTGGTTGGTCTCGGTGCCCGCCCGCCCGTCCGTCCATCAGTCAGTCAGCACGAGGACAGTAAAAGAGACAGGGATGCTACAGACGGGCAAATCTTGGGTACGGGGGGAAAAAACTCAACCACAGTCGACCCCCACGACTAGCCCCAAAGGGGGAAAACCTCAGCCACAGTCGAACCCCCCACGACTAGCCCCTTTGGTACTCACTCACGCCAGACGATGTATATTTTCTGATGGCCTTTAAGAATAGTAATCGAGGGATGCATCAAGAACTTAAATCGCTCGCTTCGGAGCGTCTTAGAGTAAAGGATCCCTTGACCTTTGCAAGACCTTTCAACCTGGACGAGAAACCACAGCAACAATCCATGCAATAAGGTCGGCTCCTGTACTTAAAACGAGTTTCGTGACCTCAAGTGATGCCAAGTTATAAGCACCTTGAGACAAGTAGAGACAGACAGACGGAAGGACCAGACCAAATGCTCTGTCCACAGCGTCATATGAACCACACCTTATTCAGTGTTAAAGGAAACGTTTGCGAGTACGAATGAGAGAGAGATCATCAACATTGCAGGATAGAGAAAGGCAGTGTTGAAGAAGAGTAATGCCGCGAGAACTGATGAGACGGGAAAGGTTCTGGTTCCAATATCGCTCATAGAAAGCTAGACGAAGTCATGAGATCTCATAGTGTAGAAGGGGATACATCCTTGGACAGTTGGGTTGTCGAGAGATGATGATTAGAGAAAGAAGTGGACATTTGGTGTTCTTCAGCGGGAGGGTTATACCAAGTACCTCTCGTTGTGGATGGAGTTGGTGTCATCATACATGCGAGTTGTAGAAGACCCTGTGTCATCATACATGTGACTTGTAGAAGGCCAGTGTCATCATCCACGGGTTTTGTAGACGACCCAACGTCATCATACGTGGTTTCTGTAGACGAGCCAGTCACATCATACGTGGTTTCTGTAGACGACCCGACGTCATCATACGTGGATTTGATAGACGACCCAGTGTCAACATACGTGGATTTTGGAGAAGAGCCATTGTCATCATACTTGGATGTTGCTATCGGCAAAGTATCATCCTTACTTGGGTTCTCATAGCCGACCCGGCTGGATTGAGAGCGGTAGATCGTGTCTAAAATCCGACAGATTTGTCCTTGGGTCGCTGGGGTAAAAAAAAAATTTATGTGAATAAGGGTCACATTGAGAGGGGAATCGTGGGGATGGCCAGGGGGAAAGGGATTTAACAGGATGAGGGTGAGACGGGAGAGGAAACATCGGGGTGTGTGTGAGTGGTTATGAGGTGAGGTGAGGTAGTGTTAAGTGAGGTAACGTGGAGGTGGAGAGGGAATGATGCGGTGTATCAGGAGGGACAAGACGTGGCAACACGGGATAGAATGAGGGAAAGTGGGATGGTGTAACAGTTTCTTGCGTCAGCGAGGTAGCGCCAGGAGCAGACGAAGGGAGGCCGGCCCTCCCACTCGCTCGCATCCATTCTCTAGCTGTCATGTGTAATGTACCAAAACCACAGCTCCCTATACACAGCCGGACTCCATAGATCTTTCCAATGGTCTACCCCGGATGTTTCATATGCCCCGGTTCAGTCCATTGAGAGCACGTCGACCCCTGTATACCACATTGTTCCGATTCACTCTATCCTGTGCAAGCCTTTCAGACCCCGACCGCTCAAAATCCCTTTCACTCCATCCTTCCACCTCCAATTTGGTCTCCCGCTTCTCCTTGCTCCCTCCACCTCTGACACATATATTCTCATTGTCAACCTCTCCTCACTCATTCTCTATTAGTTCTCTGTGACCAAACTTTAGCAGCATATTCTAATTTTGGTCAAATGTAGAGAGATGCGTGTTTAACTGCTTCATGTACTATGCTGATTGTTCCTTCATAGCTATCAAAGTATATTTGTTCTGGTTCGTTAAAGTTCTTTTTGGGATCCTGTGATATCAGCACCAATATAAAATTCTTACGTACAGTTACTCACCACATTATGTACTGTTAAAATGTGTTACTTTCCACCGTGGGTTAATAAGAGTGTATAATCATTATTCTTGACTACTAATTGCAAGTTATGAGGAGAGAAAAAAAGTTTTACACTCGTGTTGCTCCGTCTCTTTTAACCATGTATATATATATGTACCATATTTTCACTCCTGTGTGTGTGCTATATAAAAACGTAAGGTGGAGAGAGCGTGTTAATACAATGGGTGCGTGCAGAGGGTCAGGTGTTGGGAGGAAGTGGCACCAGGACACGTAACATGTACAATACAGCGGGGTTTCACGAGTCTACTGCGCCACCTTGGGCAGGCCCCTCTCCTCTACCGTCTACCGTCTGCCGTCCTCGCCACCACCAGCAGCGCCAGGGCGGACCCCGAGGACACCTGTTGCCACCACAAAACACTTGTTGCTACGAACACCACTAGGGCGGGCCTGAGGTCACCTCTTGCTTCAGCCACTGCTACCACTACTACCACCGCCAGAGCGGGTCTGAGAACACTTACCGCTACCACCACTACTACCACCACCACCACCATGCCTGGCCTCAGGGCAACTGTTGCCACCACTGCCACCACCGCTATCGCCAGCGCCCCCAGAACGCCTGGGGACCCTTGCTGCCACCCCCTTAAGAGTGATCCTAGGGATATCCTACCAGCACCAAGGACAGCTGAGGGGCTAATAGGGTAGAAATATTTCCCTCCTCACATATACAGACATACACCAGCAGACGCTTCTGTTTATCTCTGTGTCTCTCTTGACTGTCTTACGCTTCTGAGTCGCTTTACGGTATAGAATCTATATACATCCATCTGTCTCACTCCGGGCACGACGTAGACACAAATCTATGACTTTGAACTCTCAATAACTACTCACAAACCACAAACCAATATATGAAAAGTAGTTTGAGGATGTGAGAACGTCTTTTTTTTACACTCTCAGTGGCGTCACAAGCAGAAAATCCCTCAATTTGTGCTCTCGCTATTACTTGGAAGTGCTCGTAAGCCGTTACTATTTATCTACTGAATTTCCTCGTAATTAATTGTTGTTCGCGCTACGCAATGGCCGAGGTTCTGAGAAGGGTCACGTCAATGAGTATTTCATAGGGTGCTGACTTCCCCTCCCAGAGGGGTTTTGCCGGAGCTGCTGCTTTTGCGTCTCGATTCGTCTTCGCTCGACTGACGATCTTGCTTGCGTGTCGTGTGTGTGTGTGTGTGTGTGTGTGTGTGTGTGTGTGTGAGTGTGTGTTTTCTGCTCTCCTACGCCAGTGGTTTGGTCTCTCGTTTGCCAGTCAATTCACGGGTCGTCTGCCTCTCTCTCTCCCTCCTCGTCAGTCGGGCTGGGTGTTCCTCTGTGTGTGTGTGGGAGGGTGAATCCCACAAACGCCAGCTCCCCTTAGCAACATCCTTTGTCTCTACAGCATTTGATCTCATCTACATCACCTCTACATTTAGTCTCCTCTTTTTTGGTACACATAATCGTGCCTTCTTCATCAACCCTCCCTTCTACATCAACCCTCCCTTCTGCATCACCCCTCCCTTCTACATCACCCCCTCCCATCTACATCACCTCTCCCTTCTACATCAACCCTCCCTTTTGCATCACCCCTCCCTTCTACATCAACCCTCCCTTCTACATCAACCCTCCTTTCTACATCAACCTTCCCTTCTACATCAACCCTCCCTTTTACATCACCCCTCCCTTCTATATCAACCCTCCCTTCTACATCAACCCTCCCTTCTATATCGCCCCTCCCTTCTACATCAACCCTCCCTTCTACATCACCCATCCCTTCTACATCAACACTCCCTTCTACATCAACCCTCCCTTCTGCATCAACCCTCCCTTCCACATCGACCCTCCCTTCTACGTCAATCCTTCCCTTCTGCACCACAGCTCCCTTCTACATCAACCTTCTCTTCTACATCAACCCTCCCTTCTACACCAGCCTCCTCTTTATCTTCTTCGCCAAAGTCCTTTCCCCACCCACCACCGTTCCATCATCATCATCCACCACTTTCTTTTCCTTCACTACTCAGCCCTGAGCACAGTGGCACTATTAATAAATCATAAATTACATTAGGGAGGCACTTCCCACCATTGTCACGGCAATCAATAATTCAGTGAGACGGGCAGCTGGGTTACTGATCCCCACTCCTTCTCCTCCCCTCTGGTGACCTGTTTTTGTCGTGACCTGCTATGGTGGGGACCTGTGTTACAGTGACGTGTTGTGGTGTTGACCTGAAATAGTGGTGACCTCTGCTGTTGTGGGGACCTGTATTATAGTGATTTGTTGTGGTGGGATCCTGTGTTATAGTGACATGTTGTTGTGTTGACCTGAAATAGTGGTAACCTCTTCTATAGTGGGGACGTGTGTTATAGTGACGTGTTGTGGTGTTGACCTGAAATAGTGGTGACCTCTGCTATGGTGGGGACCTATGTTATAGAGGAGAGTTATGGCGTCCATCTAATATGGTGGGGACCTGTTTTCTAGTAATGTGTTATGCAGTTGATCTGATGCAGTATCAACATCAATATGAAATTCTTATATACAGTTACTCATTCCAGAATGTGTGACCATCCTCTGTGTATCAATAAGTGTGTATAGCCATTATCTATGATTACTATTTGTACGTTACGAGGAGAGAGAACGTTTGAATACACTCGTGTTGTCCCGTCTCATAAACATGTATGTATGTGTCACATATTATCCCTCCTGTGTGTATGGTAATACAAAAAGGTAAAGTGAAGAGTGCGTGTGAATAGAGAAGGTGCGTGTATGGAGTCAAATAATAGAGTGGTTGTGGCACCAGGACACGTAGCGTGTTCACCACAGTGGGGTTGGTTCCCTAGTGTCCAGCGCCACCCTGGCCCACCCCCTGTGCTTCTGACAACGCCTCCACCACTGGTGTCAGGGCGGAACCTGACGACTCTTGTTGCCACAATCACCAGGGCGGACCTGTGGTCAATTCTTGCCACCACCACTACCACCATCATCGGGAAAGTTGTTGCTATCACCGTCACCACAACGAGGTGCTATGGTGGGGTACCAGGATTACAGTGAAGTGTTGTGGTGTTGATCTGATATGGTGGTGACCTCTCCTATGGTGGGAGGACCTGTGTTATATTGACACGCTGAGCTCATACGGTGGGTGAACCTCTTCCTGTTATGATGGCGACGTGTAATCACCTATTTGTAATTATAGTGATCTGTTTGTATAGTACGCTGGGAGGGCGTTCTACAGTCGGAGGGCGCTCTCTCTCTCTCTCTCTCTCTCTCTCTCTCTCTCTCTCTCTCTCTCTCTTTCCCGAGAAATTAGTTTACCTGTGACGAAATTTTGCCATAATCCAGGAATTCTAGAGCTGAGATTTAGGAGTCGTGTGAGGTACAAGTCGTCAGGCGTTATGTGTAAGATGGAGGAGAGAGAGAGAGAGTATATGTTTGTGTGTGTGTGTGTGTGTGTGTGTGTCTGTGTGTGTGTGTGTGTGTGTGTGTGTGTGTGTGTGTGAACTTAATGCTAGCAAACAGTGTGTATTCTCTTGTGTAGTGACGGGACATTAGCACGGGCCAAGAAGGGAACATGCGAGTTGACATCATGCCCAGCTCGTCATGAACATCATCTGGACAGGATAGTGAGAGAATCAAACTGTATTTTGGTCGACTTCACAACTGTCTTCCAAGACATGGCCCATTTCGTGTTCAGGAAGATATTGTACCATGTATACTAGACCTTAGCCGGAAGACACTGCAATAATTTGGTCTCGTCACTTGTTGAGTCGCATGGAAACGATGGAGGAGAAGGTCCGAAGGAGCGAAGTAAGAATTGTACTCATATCATGTGGAATAACTTACAAAGAGACGAGATAAGCCTTAAATCTGCCGACTCTTGAAGTGAGAAGGATAGTTGGAGACACTGATATCCAAACAGAGTCCAAGTAGGTCATGACCACGTTGGCATGGAGGAGGTCTTTGAAGTTACAAGAGAGTCCAGAAGCCACGCAAGTTGGCAGCCAGGCAAGAGAAGCGTACCTTTGGACGAGAGGAAACCCATTTCTCGAGCAGCGGAGTTGTGCGTCTCGTGGAGCAAGCTAAGTCTAGAGGAAATAAAAGCAAGTATCACTGGAAAGCTCACTGGACTATGATAAGAATGTAAGGATAAGAGGCAAGACATCATTAACTCTATATATGTATATATATATATATACACACTCACACACCCTAGCTTGAGCCATGTACCCATTTTATCGACCAACCCCAAAGGAGTGGATGAACAGCTGGGTTGACTGTGGACCGACTGCTGAAACCAGGATTCGAACCTATGCGCTCGACCCTGGGCGTCTAGGCTAGAAACGCTTACCGCTACACCATGGACGAGCACACACACACACACACACACACACACACACACACACACACACACAGGTCTCTGTGGTGTAGTGGTTAGCGTTGTTGACCATGGGTCAGCACAAGCCCACCCTGGGTCAGGCCCACATGGATTCGAATCCTGGACGTGGCAGTGAGCCTACATCCAATCCAGGTGTTTGTCCTTCCTCACCAGGGACTGGTCGATAAACGAGTAGCTGGCTTGGGCTAGGGTGTGCGTGAGTATGTGTGTATACACGGATGAAAGTAAAGACATGGTTACATATGTATACAAGGCTAAGGAACGGGACAACGCAAGTGTAGAACTCACTCTCTCTCCTCGTAACAGAACAAATAGCAGTCACACACGCAATGCAAATGTGTAAACAATCATTCTCCAACAAACCCCTTACATCAGAGAGTCAGTACCAGCAAAGGATTTTGAATTATTCCTGGCAACCAGAGGTCGGGTCGCGCTGGTGGTGTATGTTGGCCAAGAGTGACTAGGAGTATCCATTATTACTTCATGAGACATGCAGGGCTTGGTCACTGTCAATACAACAGGACAGCAATAGCGTTTTAAGCGAAAAAGAAACAGAATCGTTACACTGCCGGAAGTGAAGTGATTCACAAAGTGGCATTGGACAAGAGATGAGACGTTGATATATATATTGGAGAGACGAAGCAATGTGAACGGGTTGAAACGTCTTTGAGTTTAATTAATCTTAGGAATACGGTCCGTCTACTGGTGGGTCACTGCAGAATATAGGATCTGCATAACGTTCAGAATCTAGTAACAGTTTAGTCGGACATGACTCACCGCTTGGTTTGTGAAGACGAATGAAGGAAAATTGAAACATCCATCAGGGGATTGATGGAGATGTAGTTATGGATCCTGAAGGGCTGCCCATCGTACTGAAGAACGCTTTTATATCATTTGTTATGGGTATTTGCAAGCTATCCTCCTTCAGTCTCAGGGACCCACCGCTTGTTACTCACTCCCCACGGAGCTAGGTCATGTAATTCGCCAGTTGTCGCTCTTCAGTATTCCGTTTCCGCAAAGTTCTCATAGAATTTGGAGGTACTTTGAAGACAGATGAAGCTTATGATTTCAGTTGGTCGAAAACGCTCTCATGTTAACTAGGGAGCTGTTAGCAAAATTGTGAGGCGTTATTAAGGGAGGAGTGCATACATGTGCGAGAGAAGTGTGTGGCATACGGAAAGTGGGTTGTAGGCGTGTGACAAAAAGGTACTGAGTGATAAAACGAGAGAGTTAAGTTTTTAGCGAAAGAGAAAAGAGAGGTTTAAGGAAGTTTCTTGCAGGAAAGGAGTGTAAGTGACTGGGAGATGTAAATGAGGAAGCGACATGAGATTGAGAGGGAGATGCAGGGGATGAAAAAGAGGGCAAATGAGGTTTGGGATGAGAGCATCGGCAAACTTCAGGGAGAACAGTATAGGAGAATAATAAAGTAGATTAGAAAGTGGTAAAGTAGATGTGACGAGGAGATGGAGAATATTTTGAAGGACTGTTGAGTGTGTTAGATAAGTGTGCGGTTGCTGTATGGTGCAAGCATGCTAACCGAGTCGTGGCAAATCGTTTGGTAAAAAAGAGGTAGAGAAAAACTTTGGATAAGACGACGTGCGGTAAAGTGGCTGGTGTGGATTGAATTGCCAGAAAATTTCTTAAGAAAGAGGATGACAGTGTTGTTCATTGGTTGGCCAAGAATTTCAGTGCATTGTATGGCTTAAAATGAGGATCCTGGAATTTGGTGAAAAGTCTGAAGAGTGAAAACGTATAAATGCAAGGGGAAAAAAAAAGTACTGTAGTCGTCCGAATCATAGTGGAATAATTTTGCTGAATATAGCTAGTAAGTAGTAGTATGAGAGAGTGGCGATTGAGAATAGGGTGTCATATACAAAACATTAGATTGGGTAAGGAGCAATTGGACTCCTTGAGTAGTGGAGGACATGTGGATCAAATGTTTGCTTTGAAGAGTCAGTGAGAAATATTTAAAGAAAGAAAAGAATTTGCACGTGTCATTTAGGGACAGAGATGCTTCCTTTGTATGTCGCCCCGAATCTGTAGTGTAGGAGGAAAGCTATGCAAGTGAGAGTGAGGCATTCTCTTCAAGAGAGAAAGGCGTTCGTGAGAATAGGAACAGAATGGAGAGAACATTCCACTAAAATACAAGGCTTTATATAATTTTTTTGTAGGTGGGGACCAGCCTCGTAAAACACCACACAGATAAACATTCCACGTAATAGATTAACTACATTTCTCTTCTTTCGTTGATAATCACGTTCTGTACGCAATTTGTTACGACCATCTTCACGAAATTAGCGTCGTTTATCCTGCACGGCAACATCAGTTTCTTTATCTTATGACACTCTTCGTAATCTGCCCTCAAAAGTTTTACAACAATCCATTGTCTCATAAACTAATTATAATTTTGATGGAAAAATCGCTCAGTGGGAAAGTAAAGAAAAAAGATATATTTTTTTTCCCAAAGACCCCGGGGAAGGGATGCATCTAATTTATGAGGGGGGGGGGGCGCCAGGAAGCAATCTGAAGCCAGTGATTATAAAATGTCTCAAACTAATTTAATTTCTTGGTTGAACTGGAGTTTTCTTACAGAATTTCTCGGACTTTCCAAGTGTGTGTGTGTGTGTGTGTGTGTGTGTGTGTGTGTGGATGAGCGTGTCGTCTGTAAAGGTGCGTTAGTGTGGGTGAGTGAGTGTGTGTGTGTGGAGACTCCAGTGTTTAGGTACACACATATTATTATGTACATATATAAGTTTACTTCGATACTGACTCATTAGTTTTGCCTTTGTGGATTTGTGACATATTCATCATGTATGTATGTATCAACACAGACAGGCAGACAGACAGACAGACAGACAGACAGACACACACACACACACACACACACACACACACACACACACACACACACAC
>JAYMFT010056280.1:0-15072 GCA_038088735.1 Panulirus argus | reverse complement strand
TTGAGCTTCGTTTCACTCAGAGCCAGAACATCCAGGTCTCTTTCCTCAAACATACTACCTATCTCTCCTTTCTTCTCATCTTGGTTACATCCACACACATTGCTGTTTCCCATGTTAATGAGGTAGCGCCAGAAAAGAGACAAAGAAAGATCCATCCACTCACATACACACATATGGACATACATGCACATATATGCACAGTACATAGATATGCATACCAACATATACATATATACATACATATACATACATATGCATATACACATATATACATATTCATACATATGCATATGCACATATACACATTTGCTTGCCTCCATCCATTCCTGATGCCACCCTGCCCCACAGGAAATAGCATCACCACCTCCTGTGTCAGCAAGGTAGTGCCAGGAAAGAGACGAAAAAGGCCACATTCGCTCACACACAGTCTCCAGCTGTCATGTGTAATGCAGCAGAACCACAGCTCCCTATCCACATCCAGGCCCCACAGGCCTTTCCATGGTTTACCCCAGAAGTTTCATATGCCTTGGTTCAGTCCATTGACAGCACATCGACGCCAGTATACCATATCATTCCATTTCACTCTATTCCGTGCATTCCTTTCACCCTCATACATGTTCGGGCCTCAAACGCTCAAAATTCCTTTCACTCCATCCTTCCACCTCCAACATGCTCTCCTGCTTCTCATTGTTCCCTCCACCTCTAACACATATATCCTCTTTGTCAACGTTTCCTCACTCACTTGTTCCATATGTCCAAGGCTTAATGGAAAGCTAGGAAGACATTTCATGCATCTAGTGACAAAAATATGACAAATGATGATAAGTCTGAATGTTTAGTGTTGCCCTTTTCTCCCAACTTAGCTAATGTAAGACAGGTACTAAAAAAATGCTTGCAATGTTGCCTTGCAGTACAATAACACTATCAGTAAGACCTTAATAAAAAGTAGACCAAATCATTCTACAGTTGGAAGTGTTTATGCCGTCAGATGTAAGGCATGTAAAGATGTATACATTAGCCAGACCGGAAAAATGCAACTGAGAGATGGTACTATTACCAACTCTCAGTATGAAGGGATGACCACAAAACTTCAATTGCTAAACACTGTCATGAAAATGATCACCCTGTAGATCTTAAAAATCCAGTTATTTTATAACCCTCTGCTAATTATGCTCCCCATAATGTCATTGAATCTGTCTTGATCACTAATAGTAAGAACTTTAGTTTGTCCCTAGGCAACTTTAAAGTCCATCTTATTATCAACCAAATCATTACAAAAAAATTATTAAAAAACAAAGTTTAAAAAAATTAGCCCGAGAGACACCTAGCTACCATGGTCAACTCCCTCCCCCAACTCAATCCCCCCTAACCAAAGGACACCCCACACTCTCCCTTTAACGGTCATTTACGATCAGGCCAGTGTGTTGTATACAAGGCTAGACACCAAACTGTACTCCTGTTGTGATGTCAGGATTATTGGCACCTGATGAGGTGGATTGTCTCCATGAAACATGTTTTGCCACATGTACTGAAAAGATTACATTAAATAAAACTACATGAACTCCTACAGAAGTGAAAGGCGTGCATGGAATAGAGTGAAATGGAACGATGTGGTATACCGGGGTCGACGTGCTATCAGTGGACTGACCCAGGGCATGTGAAGCGTCTGGGGTAAACCACGCAAAGGTCTATGGGGCCTGGACGTGGAAAGGGAGCTGTGGTTTCAGTGCATTACACATGACAGCTACAGACTGAGTGTGAGCAAATGTGGCCATTTCATCTGTCTCCTGGCGCTACCTCGCCAGTGTGGGGGGTGGCAGTGCTAATTCCCGTGGGGCGGGATGGCATCAGGAGTGGATTGGGGCGAGCAATTGTGAATATGTACATGTGTATATGCATGTGTATGTGTATATATGTATATATGTTGATATGTATATATATGTACAATACATGTATGTATATATATGTGTGTGTGTGGGGTGATGGGTCTTTTTTCGTCTGTTTCCTGGTGCTACCTCGCTGACGCAGGAAACAGCGATCAAGTATGATAAATAATGAATATACATACATACAATACCTGCGGAAAGTCTGAGGAATATAGGGCCTTTTGTTGTGTGTTTGGTTGTCCTCAGAATTTTTCTGCATCTATCAGCTTACCGAATCCCCAGATCTCACAATTCTCCTTGGTGATCCAGTCACCACAGATTGAGGAGCACGTCAGTGCCTCATGGGACAAGCTAGAGAAAGGACACATGCTATAAGCTACTGGATTAACAAAGACCATTTTTTGTTTCATTCACTTTTCGTCCCACTGCCGCCCACCCACAGCTTAGAATGGGGCACATGAACCTCGTCCAGCAAGAAAAGGCTCAGATTCTAGCCCTAAGGAAGGCAAAAATGACAGTGAAGGAGATTTGTCGGTACACAGGGATGAGCAAGTCAGCCATATACAGCTTCGTTGCAAAAGTCACAAGGTGAGATTCCACCTCATCAGTCTGCACCAGGGCATCCCCAGAAAGATTTCAGCTGCTACTGACAAGCTTATCAAGAGGCAAGTATTGATAAATCCATGCATCACAGCAAGACAATTGAAGCAAGCCTATCCCACCTTCCTTGGAAGTGCTGCAGAATGCACCATTCAAGAGCTCTGCCAGAAACAACTGAACCTGTCTCTTTGTTCCCTGACCAGAAAACCCCTACTGACTCGCAAGATGCGTGATGCTCATCACAGTTTTGCAGGGAACTACAACCATTTCACTGTTGAGAACTGAGAAGGGTCTTATGGAGCAATGAGTCGACTTTCCAGTACAGTGCAGTGAGGTATGGCAAGTTGAGACGTCCCTCACACATGAATCCCCTTGACTACTCTTATGTGCAAATGACTGTCAAACACCCAGATGCAGTCATGATTTGGGGTTGCTTCAATGGAGAGTTAGGATGTGGGGGATTTCATGTGCTTCCCAAGAACATCACAATGAATGGAGACCAAAACATTGAAGTTCTTCGTGATCACATGGTGAATTTTTATGAGATCCACGGCTGCAACTTCTGTATGAAATACAGTGCACCATGACACAAGGCAAAAAAAGTTATGAAGTGGTTGTCAAACAAGCAGGTGAACGTAGAACGTCCTTCAGTGCCCTGGGAATTCTCCAGTCCTGAATCCCATCAAGGAGCTGTGATCTCACATGAGGCTTAAACTTCAAGAAGGGAACACTTCAATTCCTTGCCTTCTTGAAGCCATCAGAGACACCTGGTTGAATGGAATTGACTTTGATCACTACAGAAACCTTACTGACTCCATTCTGCGATGCATACAAGCTGTTTTGAAGACGTGGTGGCCACACTAAGTATTGAAATAAAATGAAAGTTGTTATGCCCATTCCTCAGACTTTCCATGGGTACTGTATATATATGTTATACAATAATCTCTCAATTTGATGGACCCTGATATAATGGATTTAAAATTTAATGGACTGGGCAAATAATAATACGTTAATAAATAATGATTGAAAAAAAAATCTCAAATGCCGCACCATGCGCATTTCATATTGTACTTGTTTTGGTAGCATGGGGTATTCTCACTTTGGTGATGTGGTGGGGTGAGAGAAACACAGATTGGGTGGGAAACACTATACAGATTCTAACATTTCGACAGAGTCTCGATAAAAGAATGAATACAGAAGAACAGGACTCCAGCTTATATACGTGTCATTGTTGGCTTTTACCCCTCTGAATACCTGGTGTGACCTCCCGGATGGTTGTGCCCGGCGTTTGACCTTGCTGCCTCTGCCATGTTCCACCTGCCTGCCCCTGCTGTGACTGATCTCATCGTCTCCATTAAGCTTGATATTGCCGCCTATGCTGCGGTGATCAGTTTTGCAGCCGCTCTTGCAAGGAACACAAAGCCCTTCCAGTGATTCATGTTTTCTTTTCTCGCTATGTAAGCCGCCTCAATCATTTTTGTTACTTTTATCAAACTACCTTTGTTTAGTATTTTCATCCCACTCCAGTTTGGCAAGTGCCCTTTTTCCTCAGCATGCACAAGCAGTGAGTAAGAGGGGCGCACAGATTGTCATGGAATATTCATATACTTGCTTTGTTTCGGTCTCAGTCTGCCTTAAGCTATCTTGTTTACAAAGAATTGTGACTTCATTAAATAGTTTTGCAATCCTTACAATTCAAAATGGCATCTAGTGATAGAGGAGTTAAAAGAATGCGTGTGAACTGTATATTGTATTATTGTATATTATGTCAAAAAATTATTACATTCGTTTTAATGGACTTTTGGCATTAACGGACACCCTTCCCCCTATTAGTCTGTTAGATTGAGGGATTACAGTATATATATTTATTTCTTATGTATTTTTATTATACTTGATCGCCGTTTCCCATGTCAGCGAGGTAGCACCAGGAAACAGACGAAGAAAAACCTATCCACTCATATACACACATATATACATAAATGCACATATATGCATAATACATACACATACATATCAACAAATACATATATACATACATACACATACACATGTATTTACACATATACATATTCATACTTGCTCACCTTCCTCGATTTTATATGACTAGCAAAGGGAGGGGGTGTCCGTTAATGCCTAGAGTCCGTTAAATTGAATGCAAAAATTTTTTGATACAATATACAATATACATTAACACAATATTCAGTTCACATGCTTTCTTTTAACTCTTTCATCACTTGATGCCAATTTGAATTGTAAGGATTGCAAAATTATTTAATAAATAAAGTCACAATTCTTCGCATACAACCTGACCACACTATAGCTTGAGGCAGACTGAGACTGAAACAAAGTGAGTATACCCCATGCCACAAAAAACAAGTTCAATATGAAATGCACATAGTGTGGTGTTTGAGATTTCTTATTTTTTCATTTTTTTTATTATTAATAATTATGTATTATTATTTGCCTGGTCCGTTAAATCTGAAATCTGTCATATCGAGGTCCATTGAATTGAGGGTTTACTGTATATCTGTTACACCATTATGTAGTATGCTGCATATCTTAGACACTTCCAATTTTCTGTTTTCAGTTTATCATTAATCAGATTCTTTTGCTCTTAGGTCTTAACCATGATGTTATCTATGGGCCCCAGCCCTATGGAATCCCACTTGGTGTGAAGCTGCTACCACAACACTTGCTCAAATTGGGTTATGCTACTCATCTTGTTGGAAAGTGGCACCTTGGGATGGCCATTCGTGAATTAATCCCCACCTATAGAGGCTTTATGTCTCATTTTGGCTACTGGACAGGTCACCAAGATTATTACGATCACACATCTCAGGCTGGGGTATGGGTACCTTTCTGTTTACCTTGCATAGATTTTATTTCAAGAGATTTACTCAAATTTTAGAGTTTTATCCAAATGGGTGCATTTTTGACATATTGTTCTTTTTCTGTCATGAGTATTTGACAAAATTACTGTACAAGCACCTATTTAAATGGCCCATCTTTCACCACATGTATATTATAGTTTTTTCAAAATCTCATTATATCATCTCCCATTGTCCAGCAGTTTAGCCCAAGAAGTTTCTTCCATTCATCCATATCTGAGCAGAACTCTAATCCTTTTTGCTTACTCTCCTCTCCACCGTTGAGTATCTTAGTCTGTCCTTTTGTTTCCTCTCTTTCCCTCCATTTACTTTTCACCTAAGTTGCATTCATTCTCACAGTATTCCTTTGTATTGCTGTTCTTCATATGTTCAAAGCATCTCAGTAGTGCATGATATACTTTCACAACCACTTTTTAGTACCTCATTCTGAGATCCTTTGCTGTCTTCTATTCTCTCTCCTTAATTCACTTCTTATTCTTATGAAATTCTTAACTATGTCATGGTGGTCTAAAATATCCTTTTTGACAGGTTCTGCCTCAACTTCAAACTCATGTCTCTACTACCACTCATAACTTTCACAAGCTGCTAGCAGCTTGCTTATCTCTCCATCAACCTCTAAGATATCCCTCCACCCATTCCTCCATCTTTACTAACACTCTTCCTTAGATGCTTGAAGTTTCAAGCCCTTCCTAGCTTTTCACCATTCCACCATAAGGCATATGTTGATTTCCATTTTTAAGAACCACTCCCTTGCATAGTTTGTTAATTTTTACTGCCAAGGTCCCTTTTCTTTTGTATGCTTGACATTCTCATAGTGTTTTACTGTTCCCTTTCTGTCTCCTCACTAATATTGTATCATCTTCATGCATGTATCATCTTCCTATCCCATCCATCCCTTTACAGTTCATGCATATCAATAGCAAAAAGAAACTTAACATACCTGTCTTTTGCAGTTGGATTGGCTCCAGCCTCATTTTGTCCTCATACTTGCCAAATTTTGGCTGCCAGATTCTTTATGTTGAAACCCTTCACTTTCTAAGGGAACTTCCCTTCGAGTATATAGATTGTCAGCAGATTCTTGTAGCCCAGTCTTGTCATGTTTGTTAGATGCTTTTTACTCTGTTATTAATGCTGCATTTACACTATTGTTTCTCTTTCATTAGTCCTTTTTTATTTCATAGGGGCTGTATATTGATAGGGCTTTGTATTTAGAAATAGAAACCTGTATTCCAGGTAAAGCTTTATCATTCAGCACCTGTTGGACCCAGGCAGTGCCATATACAAGAAGATGCTGGTTACAGGAGATATATCACTACATATTTAGATACTGGAAGACTTTTGACACCATAGTAATGTTCTAAGATACTGTATTTCTATATCTATCTGTTATGATAAAAGTTTTAAACAATAGTAAAGTTGGAAAAATATAAATGAATCAGCAGTGAACCTAAAACTGATGCTTCTTCACATTGTTTGAGTTTGAACCACATGTATGGTATAGCGTTGTGGATGTCCTAATTTAGGTTTTGTTGCAAAACTTTTGCTTAGCAACAACTTTTTCATGCATCTTATTTAGCAGAACACATTACCAAACATAGAGAGCAGACTGAAACATGCTGGATAAATTTGTATGGATACCAGTTACTACTGTATGCATTTGTTCTAGGGGATATTGGAAATTCTAATTCCAAGAGTGACCTGTCTAATTAAATGCTGGATAGTGAAGCTTTTAATCTACATGGTTTCAGCTTCAGATAGATGTCTTGAAAATTTCAGTGACAGTAGTTTTATTTAGGATAAGTTCTTTTTGATTTTCCGTGTTAGTGTGAAAGGTTGTCTTCAACTTTCACTTTTAGCTCTAAGAGTATATCACTCACATTTGATATTATTAAACAATGCATCCATATTCATACCCTCAGCTTTGCCTACATTCTGTTATCATGAAATTCTTCAGAGATTTCCATGCTTAAATGCACCATAATCCTTTCCCAACTATTCCTGCATCATTTTATCTGAAATATCCCTAGCCCTAGTCATTTCTCATTACATTTTACATCTCTCATGTGGTCTACCTCTACTCCTTGTACCTTTTACTGTTTTGATGTATATCTTCTTGACTTACCTATCTTCTGCCATTCTAGAAGACTTTCTGAAGATTTTTTCACTCCAAATAACCTTTTTGCATCTTCATTCATTCTCTCCTCTTAATTCCATCTATACTACACAAGTTTTTTACCTCGATTCGCAAAATAGCATATTTAAGACTAATAAGTACAGAACTTGCTGTGACTTTAGTCTTTTGCCAACTTTGGAGCCTCACTGCCTCTGTAAGCACCGTGCTGGAGTTGCCCTTTACCAGTGACCTGTTAAGGGTGAGGCACAAAAGGCTAAGAAGTGGCGCTGGAGTCTACCAGTTATGCCGAGGATTAAAAGAGATGAGCGATTGAGGGAGATGGTGCTGAATATGAATGGGATGTTTGGTGAGAGTAAAAGGAGGGAGCTTGTGGAGAGATTTAAAAGTTGTAGTGTGGATGTGCTTGAGATTGGGGAAACACATATACTTGGGCAGGGTGTGTAGAGTGAATATGGGAATGATGAATGCAAGTTATGGCAGGGCATGGAAGGAGGTGTGGTATGGATGGGAATGAATGAAAATTATTGAGAAGAGGGAAAGAGGGATATGCAATTTTGCTATCACCAAGAGTGTGGGAGGGTGTTACAGAGCATGGATGGAATGAATTCAGAATAGTGTAGGTGAAAGGAGAGATTGGGACTGTGAAGTATGGATGGGTATATGTGCATGTGAACATGAAGACTACAAGATAAGGATGAAATGAAGTCTTTCTGGAGGAATTTGAATGACTGTGTAAATGGTTTTGAGAATGAGACAAACATGGTCATATTAGGTGATATGAGTGGAAAATTGGAATGTGATGAAATTAGTGTGATAGATGGTTAATGGGGAGTGATTGGAGTAAATGTGAATGGAAGTTATCTTGTGGATTTTTTCCTTGCAAACAACTTTTTCAGCACAAGATGATCCACAGATATACATGGATGGGGAATGATGGAAGAGAAGAGCACAAGGCTTTGATTGACTGTGTGGTAGTGGATGAAAGATTGAGGAAGGCTGTGCTAGATGCTAGAGTTGTGATAGGATTCTTTGGAGACTGACCATTTTATGGTACTTGTGGGGATGAGGATCAGGGAAAAGTGAAGGTATGGTGTAAGGAAGAATCGAGAGGTAAAAGTAAGTAAGAAGATAAATCAGAAAACATGCAGGGAAGAATATGAAAGGAAGGTAACTGAAAGCTTAGATGGAAGTGCAGTGAATGTAGGAATGCAGTCATGTGTGAATGAGGTGCTTAAAATGTTTAAAGAAATACTATTAAAGGTTGTAGAATCAGTAGTTGGATACAAGGTAGTGAGACATAAGAATAAAAATGACAGAAGGGATTGGAAGTGCTATAGAGGAGAAGAAAAAGGCATATGGTAGATTGCTTGATAGGAATGTACCAGTGGAAGTTCAGCAAAGGAGGAGGGAAAAATACAAAATATGTAAGCAGAATGTTAAGAAACTGATAGACGGAAGCAAAGAAAGAGTAGATGATGATTTTGGAAGGAAGTTAAATGAAAAGTTACGAGATAATAGGAAACTATACTGGAAGCTGAAAGAGGAAAGAGGTGGATGTATGAGTGGAAATGTTGATGTGAGAAGTAAGGAAGGGGAGTTGCAGAATCAAAAGAAGGAAGTGAAAGGAAGATGGAATGAGTGTTTTGAAGAAGTGATGAATGTGGGAGAAGGGGAGGCAGCAGTTGTTACATGCATGGGTATGGAGGATATAAGGAAGAGGATACAAGTGCTAGGGCCTACAGCAAAAGGGGAGGTATGAAGGGCAATAATGAGGTAGGAAAGGCAACCAAGTAGATGGGATCATGGCTGATATGCTAAAGTATGGAAGAGAAAGTGTGATAGAGTGGATGCATCTGATATGTAATTTTGCATGGAAACAGAAGGTTGTGCCTGAGGATTGGGTGAAAGCTATTATCGTTTCTTTATTCAAAGGAAAAGGTGCTGAGGATGTATGTAGAAATCATAGATGAATAAGTCTGTTATGTATACTAGGGAAAGTGTATGCAAGGATATTAATTAATAGAGAGATGGAAGTGACTGAATGCAGAAAAAGTGAAGGGCAAGAGGGTTTTAGGGAAGGTAGGGGATGTGTGGATCAGAATTTTGTAGAAAAGATGACCATGGAAAAGTATTTAGTGAAAAGTAGGAAGTTGCATGCATCTGTTATGGATCTGGAGAAAGCATATGACAGGGTCGAACAGAATGCCTTATGGGATGTGTTAAGGATATGTGGCATAGGGGGACAACTGTTGGATGGTGTGAAAGCCTTCTATAGAGGAGCAAATACGTGTGTAAGAGTGGATGGAGAGCTGAATAAAAGTTTTGGGATACATGTAGGTGTGAGATAGGGCTGTGTGATGTCACTGTGGCTTTTTAATATATATATATGGATGGAGTGATAAGAAAGATGAAAGCAAAGCTAGGGAAAAGGGGTGCAGAGATAGAGTGTGGCGGTGAGATATGGTGGCTAGTGGTAAGCCTGGTGGCTACTGGCAAACCTATTTGTGGATAATACTGTGTTGTTTGCTGATAGTGAAGAGGAATTGCAGAAAGTTGTAACCATGTTTTAAGATGTGTGTAAGCATAGGCAACTGAAGGTAAATGTAAGTAAAAGTAAAGTAATAGTGTTTGAAAGGAAACAGTGAAAGTATAGATTTTGTAAAACCATACAAAGTGAAAGAAGAAACTGTACTAAATTGTGCTGTGGATATGGGAGGTAAAAGACTGAAAGTGAGAGAATTTAAGTATCTAGGAGCTGTTTTGGGTAAGTGTGGTGTTATAGAAGGAGAGATAAGGGAAAGAGCAATATAGGGTAAAAGGGTCATTGGGTCCCTTGAAAGATTAATAAAGGATAAAAGTGTAAGTAAGGGAGTGAAGAGAGGATTAAGGGACAGCATTGTCCTCCCAAACCTGACCTATGCAGCTGAAATATGAACATGGAATGAATCGAAAAGGTCAAGAATCTAGGCTGTGGAAATGAACTATTTGAGAAGAGCATGTGGTGTGACTGGATGGAATGAAGAAAGAAATGAAAGGATGTATGAGAGATGTGGTATGGCAGGGAATGCAAAGGGAGTTCATTGTGGAGTGGCAGAATGAGTTAAAATGTAATACTCTGAGATGGTTTGGGCACATGAAAAGAATGCAAGACTGGTAGTTTACAAAAAGAATGTGTGATAGTACAATTAAATGGGGTGTGAGTGAAAGACCACCTGTGAATTGGGCAAACAGGGTGGAGGAATAGTGGAGGGAGAGAAATAGTAGAGGAATGTGGAATGGTGTATGCAAGGGAGGCATTTAAGGAGAGGGATAAGTGGGAAGACTCTTTTGCTGTGGCCACCGCTTCATGGGAGTTCCCAGAGGGAACGGGCATCAGAGATATAGATTAGAATAGAACAGAACATCCATTGACCCATTCCCCAAATATTGTGTACACAGGCACTTCATAACATTTCAATGTATAAGACCTTTGATCCTGATATCTTAAAGTTTATCATGTGCAGAACTTTGTGCTGTATCTGTAGCACAAGTTTGGTCAATATACATTCATTTTGTCTTCTGATATTATGTGCACAAACAATTAGTTGTATTCAAGTACATATCATTTTGACCCCTGACTTCTATAAAATAATCAGATGCAAGTTGTATCTCTGGTAAAAGTTTGACCAAAATCCATTCATCTAACATACGTTATCATGCACAAAAATTTATCTGCATTTTAATCTATCTTCATCTGTTTCCTGGAGCTACCTCACTGATGCGGAAAACGGCGATCAAGTATAATAAAAAATATATAAATCCTTATGCAAACAATATGGAGATCTTTCTGGAAGATTTATTTCAGACCACATTACAGCATCTGGATCATTAATTTCAGAGCTGTCATTGTCATCTGTTTCACTTTTCTCTGTTTCTTCTTCACTTTCTAGTTCATTATGTTCATAAGAGTCTATTGCAGCCATCATATCAACAATTTCTACTGTATAAAATCCCAGGCTTTAGAGTAGCCAGCATGGGCCGAAGATGGTCCAACAGTGACTGGATTTTACACTCACTCATCCAAAATTTTGATGGCTACTGACCTATATACTCAAAACCAATTGGCTCATTGTCTGGTATGTTTCATGTGTTGCCATGTCTTAAAACTGTCACCAATTTTCTTCACATCAATAACTCAGGCACTTTGTTACAGCTGCACTCTGCAGCCACCGTAAGTTATTTTAGGTGTTGCTGTCACAATACCATGTAGTGAATGGGTTAAAGGCAATTAGATAGCAACTGATAATCCTCATAACTACAATATCTAACAAATCTGACTAAAATTATGGTACCAAAAGACAAGAAACTGGGAAATGTCTCTCCCATTTGCCTGGTCCCTATAACCCTATGACCCACAGTCTAGTGATCCACTTATTCAGCGCTTGAGAAAATATATAAAAATAAATAAATAAATAAAAAACTGCACACAGCAATAGAGGATAATCACTAGCATGTAGAAACATTCATCAAGGTATATACAGTACGCATTACATTAATTTGTAAGTGATATGGAATCAAAAAACTAATCTTCTGAGTGAAGGTGAAGGGAAAATTTTTGGCGATGATGGCAAGGGATGTGGGTAACTAACGAGTAACCTCCATTACTGGGAGATTCCATTCTCTCTTGTTCTTATGGTAGCAATAAAGTATAATACAATACAATTCTTACATTGTTAAACTGTGTATATGAATATAATACACAAACTGATATCTTATTCATGTTGTAAAACTGTTTACACTTATTCCTTAATGTCTCCTGATAGATATTTATGCAAAGAGAATGACCCCTGAGTTTCACATCTCTAATTCAAGGCCACAGGTCAAGCCTAGATGGTGGCTGTGCACAATAATTTCTCCCCACAGTTGTGCATCCTCCATCCATAACAAATATAGGCCATTCTTGTGAGCTTTTTAAGAAGGAAAATGAGCAACTTTTAGCTAAATTCTATAGATCAAAAAAATCTTTGTGTGTTACTTAATAATGCTGATCTGTCATCTGAGGATCACATGAAATAATCTTATGCACAATGATTCTTCCTGCATAGAAAGTTGACCAAAATAAAGCAGAAGAAGGATCTCTAGCAAAGGTGGAGGCAATGTTGCCAACGCCTATCTGACCTTCATAACACTGCATCTGACTGGCGCTGCTGGTAATTTTACAAATTTTAAAAGCATTGCTACATAATCTTAAAGCATTACCTGTGAAGCTTGTGGATGAAATACACTTCTCCAGTGATTTTTTTTTTCATAGTTATATGATTATCTTTGATACTGTAAAATTAAACACATCATTATAAACAAATTGAAAAATGTGAATTTCAAGGGTTGTAATGGAAAACTCAGTATAACGTTTAAGGGTTAAAATGTTACAATCTTTAATATTTTATTTCAGTTCAAACATTTCCCGAAGAAATAAAGTCAATATCAGCTAAAACATTTCTGAAAATAAATAAGATATTTATCCTGCTTCTTCTGGAAAAATCTCCACAGCATCATGATTGAGCATATAATATAGTTTTCTTATTGATATGGAGTCTATCACATTCATATATTACAAAAATGGTAACCTTCAATAAAAAATAAACAGCTAATCCCATGTGTGAGGTTGAATGGGATATCTTAGGTGATGGTGGCACATGATGGAAGGGTGGAGGGCAGTTGGGAGTCCATGGGGACAGGAGCAAACATCACCATTCACTTATTCCTCTCTTCCTCCCTCCCACTTTCTCTCATTCTACAGCTACGAACCCTCACAGTTGGTCTGTTTGATTTTTTTTTTTGATCATTTCATTGTTATATATATTCTTTCCTTCTTTCATAACAAGTTCAGCATATGTACAATACATCATATTTCATCACTGTTCACGGTAAACATGAAAAAATAATTATTAGTAAAGATATGAATGAGGAGAGGTCGACATTGGAGTTACCACCATCTCACCCCACTTGCTCACTCCACCACAACAGGCCCTCACAGCTGGATTCTTAGACTGGTTGTTAATGTGTAAATCTCTTTAGTATTTGCAAATTAGAACTTGTCTTATTACGGTTAACCACAAACATGATAGAATCCATATTCATGAAAGATGAAGGAGAATCTTCTACAAACTGAGGAATGTTCTCATTACCTTCTACAATGCTCTTTTACAGTACACACATATTATGTCTACACTTACTACAACTTGTGTAATTATGTATGCTGTGTATGAATTTGCCTCACAAATGTCAGAGACAAGTGATAAAAAAGGACTGGTGGTAGAGATTCACAAAAGTATCCCTATTTTCTATATGTTAGAGAGCTTGAGAGCACACATATAACATGTAAGCACAGCACTCATTTTTGGTTTAATCATCGGGATTAATAATGTAACTGAACTGTACTGCAGGTTACCTGACATTTCATTCACAATTTATGTGTGAAGATTTGGATGAGAAATCTCCCTCAAGAACAGAACCCCACTTTATCCGACTGAATCTGATAACAAAATGTGATTCACTTTTGGATAATTCCATTAAGTTGTAATTTCCAGGAATGCATCATCATTAAGCAAGGACCAGGTGCTTATGGTACATGAAAGAACATAAGAAATATTCATTAAATTACTGCTTCATTAACTTCATATTAGTTGTATGTATGATACTGGAAAAAATGTGACAAAACTAAAATTTCTAGAAGGCCAAAGTAAAATAACTGACAATCAACACCATTTCCACAATAAATCTTGTCTAACAAATCTATTCGAATTTTTTCACATCAAATTCGACAACTGGGATGCTTTTGCAATGCATTCACTAACCCTTTCACTGCATAAATTGCAATCATGTGATGAGCCTTTTATTTTCCTCCACTGCATAAAATCACAAAAATGCCTTCCACTGACCTGTACCATAACATATGAGGTTCTTCAAAACAGGATCAGTAATCCAAAAGTGCCTCCATCTGTGAGTACACAGATGAAATATGACTGTAAATATACAGCTCAAAGTGGTAAGATGCACCACCTACAAATTCAGATTTTGAGGTTGATTTGACTGATCTAATAATGAATGTTATAAGTTATACATTACAGATATATCTACAATTAAATTTTCTAACTTCTAATGTACTATAATATGCTAAAATATTCGTAATAAACTGCTATGATGCCTATATATGTCAGTGCTTACAGCTTTTGTATTCAAGTTTCTTCAGTCAAAGTTAATATGTACAATGTCTGAGCATGGATTTTTGTTTGTAAACAAGTTACAAATTTTATACTATCCAACAGGATTCATAAGCATGTTCATATCCTCTTATAAGCATATGCAAGCAACAAGTTTTGGAGAACTGCCTTTTGTTAGCACGTACCATGTACTGTTTAATCAATTTCAATCATTTGACTGATTATGCAGTCGCCATTTAGCTCTCGTGGCTCTTAAGTCCTGTTCTGATTAAAATAATACTGATATATGGTTTCAGTGCATTACACATGACAGCTAGAGACTGAGTGTGAGCGAATGTGGCCGTTTCGTCTGTCTCCTGGCG
>JAYMFT010056269.1:0-15073 GCA_038088735.1 Panulirus argus | reverse complement strand
TCTCTCTCTCTCTCTCTCTCTCTCTCTCTCTCTCTCTCTCTCTCTCTCTCTCTCTCTCTCTCTCTCTCCATTTCCCTCCCTTTCATCCTGTCTTTGAATCTTCATCAAAATCTCAGAATTCTCTTGTCAAGTCTACCGAAAAAAAGAGCATTAGCACACCTAGTCTGCCGCCTCAGGAAATCGGGCGTCTCGGCTTTCTTCATCCCCGACACTAGTACCATAGTGGTTACCGCAGCGCTGCAAACCTTCATCCGTGCAGACGCCCTCAACCTATGGCTGTGGACGCCTCCACCCATGACGAGGTATGCGGATTATGTTTGACTGAACTCTGAGAGTAATATGCGAAGGTTCTAAGCGTATGGAAGTGGATGAAGATTTTTAGGGAAGGGAATAAATATGACTTAAGTGTGAATAAAAAGGAGATGAGGGGTAGTGGAGCATTTGACAGGGATGGAGGGAAAGGTGCTCGATTCAGGTTTGCTGGGCTGTGTTGAGGGATATGCATGAAAAGATGGTTGGCTGCAGGTGTGTGAAACCTTCGTTATTAAGGAAGAATGGTCCAGAGGAGAAGTTCCAGGTGATGGGGGAGTTGAATAGATGTGTGTGGGGATAAAGTGAAAGGGAAAGTAAAAGGGAACCTGGTGGTCTGCCACACAGACAGACAGACTGCGTGACAGACAGACATACAGACTGTATGTTCTTGCCATTCTCCAGCGTTTCCACCCTCCTCTGCAATTTGGTGTTTGGAAACTTATTCTTTTCCCCATTTTTTCTGAAATTTTTTTGCACAGAGTATTTCCAAGTTTTAGAATATACCTGGTTATTCATAAGTGCATTAAAGCCTAGAGATATCCGTTCAAAAGTGTTGAAAATTCTGGGTTCGTTTCGAAAAATGAGGAGCTTGTTAACTGAGAATGTAATCTAATGTAAGAAAAACTAACAAAGAAATGGATTTGTTCGGTGCATCCTGTTCGTCGATGTTAAACAGCTACTTAGCGTTAGATTTTACTGATATCAGTCATAAAACTGGATACAAACTAGTGAGCAAATGTTTTGAAAACCTTCAAATGAAACGAAGTACTTTTTCTTCAACAAGTATCTTAACATAGGGAATGATTTACTTAACAGAATAGTTGAAAGTAGTACCATAGATAAGCTTAGAAATACACTTGTTAGATACTTCGCTTCAAATCCCCAGCTGACAGTATTTGCGCCTCTTTAGTTACATGGAAAGTTTACTGCTATTTCTCTTACAATCGTTTATACGCTTTTCCTCTCTCTTTGTACTGATCTCTAAGGTCTGCTCTCTCCCACTATCACAAACAACCTCGAAAAGACCCAGTGGTCTGTTACTGTTTGAATTCCTCTGTATTCCTTTATAAAATTCTTATCCCAGACCCGTTCCCGGCCAAACAGTTCTCGAGATGTTCTCGAAAGTGAAAAGAGATAGGCATCGATAGATAACAGGGATAAGCCCTCGTTTTTACATTATTCACCTCTGTAAATTTCTGTAAATCTAGAATAAGGATAGAAACTTGCTGTCGAATCCCTATTCTCTCGTGAGTGACTCGGGCACAAGAAAAAGTAGAGAAACAATGTTAGCCAATAACGCCTCAATTTTGCGGCAGTCACCTCAAAGACCCGCAAGGTAAAGCCAATAAGAGAGCGCGCAAACACTAGGTTGATTACACACACACGCAGGACACGACGATCATAATTAGTCAACAAACTGCAATTAAAGTGTCATTCGTGGCCCACCTTCCCTCTGGCCACCCTGCCCCTCACTGTCTCTGTCTCCCACTCCCTTAGCACTGGCCTCTTCCTTCCTCAACCCTTACCTCCTTCTCTCGCCCCCTCACATCTCGTCTCTCCCTTCCCCTCTCTCACACTCTCTGTGCCCCCTGTATATCCCTTTCTGTCTCTTTTCAATACCATTCACCACTTGCATTTGCCTCCCTCCCTCCCTTTCTCTCTCGCACTCGCTCATCTCCTCCCTCTCCCACTCTCTCTCTCTCTCTCTCTCTCTCTCTCTCTCTCTCTCTCTCTCTCTCTCTCCCCCTCCCTCTCCCTCTCTCTCTCTCTCTCTCTCTCTCTCTCTCTCTCTCTCTCTCTCTCTCTCTCTCTCTCTCTCTCTTTGTTTAAGGTTGTCTAGATATAGAAAGAGTTGAACAGGGACAGGTGCAATCTTAATGCAGAAGAGAGAATTAAGAATGTATGTAGACATGATAATCTAAACATGTTGGTTATAAACCACACCCTCCACTCTTTTATATGTAACATAAACATGTTGGGTATAGCTATATCCTCCAGTCTGTCCTGGAAACCCCACTTAAACATCATCACCAAACCTGCTTCCCAAAAGCTGGCAGTGTTGTGCAGGTTCCGTAATCACTTTTATTGTGAGCAGCTTCTACAGGGGTCTTAATCCCCCAGGTGTAGAGTAGCGCTAACGCATCTGTGGTACCTCAACACTCACCTCTCTATTAACAAAAGTGGAATTAAAATCCTTCTGTCTCATTGATTCTCCTGGCTTCATCTCTCTTCAACCAACCCTTTCCGTTCGCCGCGATCTTGCTACTCTCTCTTTATTCTACAGGTATTGTTTAAGGCACTTTTAGCTGTTTGCATGTTTACTTTCTCCAAGGGCTTGGACCCGAGGTACGCGTTTGGCTGCTGCTTCCTTCAGTGTCTGTATGGACACCGGTTCCTTGAGGATTGGCTGTTATGATGCCTCCTTTCTTCGAGCAGATATGCTGTGGAATTCTCTTCCTCCTCTCGTCTTCCCTTCTTCAAGCAACGTTTCTTCCTGATTTTAAAATCAGGGCTCCAAACACCCTCGGGGCCCTTATTAATTACTAATCTCTTTGCTTTTACTTTTCCTTCCACCTGAAATGGCTTTCGTCTGGGACATGTTTTGTCCGTGCCATCGAGGTCACCATATAAAAAAAAGGCCATTCGGTGAAGGTTTTCTGAAGAATGCGGGAAGATTTCTAAAACGTGTTTTTGATGCCTTATTCATACTCCCTCGACAGACTGGAGGAGTGTATGTAGCGATGTTATATCTAGTTAGTTTTGGGAAGGTATGAAAAAGTAAGAAAAAGTAGCTTAGTTGAGTATTGTTCGTTATGCACTTCGATGAATGGCTGGAGGCTCATTTAGTGCTTTGAGGCTTCAAGGGAACGAAATCTGTTCTATGTTTACACTGCTGCCGAGGTCTTTGATATGTCTATAGTTTGAGCAGTCGTTGTCTCTCAGCCTCTGCCATTACTTTCTGCGTTGCCTTTCAGTATTCATGTGGGTTTTGGAGACGAGATGTGTTGTTATAGGAGAGTATGATCATGGCTTTCACTAGGTGTGATTTTTGACTCCCCGGAAGGTGCCAGAATCTGTACAGACTGGTCAGGGTTGCTTTTCCCTGGGGGGTTCTTTGGTTGGTATGATCTATTACCAAGCCTTGTAATGCTACAGTGTGTCCCAGGATCTTGTAGCTCTACTGAAGTGCTGTTCTGTTTCCCTGTATGATAGTTTTTCATTTTTTTTTTATTTTTCTCAGCGCTCCTATAGAGAATTTGTTTATGTTCACTCTTATTTTCCAAGCCTTTTCAATTTTGTTTATTCTGGTAGTCTCTAGAATTAACAAAGTGCGCGTTCTGGGACTGCATGGCGTCGTCGGCATAAATGTCCATAGTCATGTTTACAATTGGAAGAAGGGTGTCAACTGTATAGGTAATAAACAGTGGTGTTAATAGGACGTTACCCAGTGGGACTCCACTTTGTGAAGGAACTTTTGGTGACGGATCACCGAGTTGGTGATGATTGATGCGGAGCGCAAGTTAAGGAAGTTGGTTAGTAGTCTTTAGTCCACACTTGATCGAAGGCTTTGCTTATAGCGCTTTGCATTTATGTGTAGTGGATTTCTAGTTCTCTAGAAGTAGTTTCTTTTTTCTTTTCCCGTCATGACCACAATTACAGAGTCAGTACTATTGCCCTTACAGAAGTCATTCTGATTTTGGCTGTGGAGATTGTTGCTGGCTAGGTGTCCTCTTAACTTCTGGTTAATTATTTTTCCATTGGGTTTACCCGCGAATTCTGGGAGGGAGATGGGACGGTAGCTCTTTAGGTCTGAGTTGTCATCCCTGTCTTTGGTGTCGTTGTTACTCTGGTATCTTTGAATTTACGAGGAAAGTATCCTGTGTTCACCATATCGTTGGAGATACCATGAAGGTATTGATGGCCTCTTGGAGGTAAAATGCTACTTTGTTTCTTATTTATTTTGCTTTTCACCGGGGCAGAGTTCTTGGTCTTCTGGATGGATGTTCGTAGGTCCTGCTATTTAATTCTCGTTGAGGGGCAGTTATTAAGGGACAGACCAGTTGAGTCTGTGGCGTAATGAGAGATGGTTTTTTAAAGATAAAGATAAAGATACTTTATTCGTCAAATTGTGATACAATAAATCTTGTATACAAAATGAAATTCTTTGTGGCCTTCTCATCATGAGTTAGTCATGTGTTCAGGGACTCGTCTAGCATACTGTGGTTCTCACCGTATTGTTATTGCGTATTGCCAAATGTTTGATATCGTTTTTGAGGTTCCCTTGTAAGCCTCTAAGTCCTTGCCAAAAAAAACTTTTGGGTCGTTGTATTTTTGCGCAAGGGAATTGATCGCGTTTTCCCAGTGTAGTTTGTGTTGCTTCCCTGGCTTTTCCATTAAGGTCAGCTGAGGGTTTTTACAACGCTGGTATAGAGCACATGTCGAGACGTGGGAGTTAGCGTCGGTTAGAATATTAGTGAAACGATATTTGGCTTCTATGATGTCCTGGGTAGGTGGGGGACGGGTGTGGTAATGTTTTGTAATATGGTAATGGGGATTGCAAGAGACTGCGCTTTTTCGGCGGTATCATACCACTGATCTAACGCTCTGTTTATTCTTTTGGTGGTCAGTCCTTCAGGGTCGCTATAAGGGAGATTACCCGATACTATTTCACTGTATAAATTCCAGTCGGCTTTTGGGATAGCCAACGGTTGATAAAGTGACTATTATGGGGATATAATCGTTGCTGGTTGGTTCACTTTGTCTGATGTGGACGTTGTGTTTTTTTTTTTTTCCATTTTCTATCATTCTCTGAGGAATGGTGCAGGCTCAGTGGCCTGTAAAGGTCTAGAAGACTGGGCCTAGATGTTGAGTACCGAAGCATTATATTAGCTTCGTTATATTTCTGCCTGAGGTGTTTGTGGAGGAGTGTCTGAAGCCTGTATGTCTGGCATTAGAATCAACGACAATATAGAAAGGTTCTAGTATCCTAAGGACCTTGTAGTAGTCTGGTAACATGAGGCATCCACGTTTAGCGAGGAGGCTTATTGTTGTGATATCTACAGGATCCAAAGAAATCTTTTTTTTTTATTACTGATAAAGTGTTAGAGAAATGAAACTCGTCTAAAATTTTGTGTTGTAAGCTTTTCTGACGGCTATACTCACGCCTGCATATTATTCATTACATCCGGTAGTGAAGCCTGATTCATTTATTCTTTGGTCGTTAAACACGCCATGATTGCTTATCATAACGTCTAGATTTCCCGTCAAGTAAGCCTTTGTGAGGTCAAAGCGTCTGTTTCTCCAGCGTTGGACGGTGCTGAATTGATTTTAGAGCCGGATTGTGTTGGGTGAAAATTGCTTTTCTGTTTTCCTCCGAGTCGACCTTCGTTCTTAGTTTTCTGATTTATCGTCGTACTACTGGGGTGGAGCTGTGAGGGATATGTCCGGTTTGCTGTGGTGGGGTTGAGAACATGTGTTTTTTCCTGATGGGATTGAGAGCTCTGGAGTCAGCTGCAACATTTCCAAAATTGGTATGTCGCTCTCCCATGGTGTGTTGGACAAGAGGTCATGGGGACATTTATCACTGAGTGGAGAGACGTCAGAGTTGAGATTAGAGTTGAGGTTCCTCTTGTGGCCCCCTGGCTAACAGGGGATGTATGATGGACGAGGTTGTTCCTCAAGACACAGTAGTGGAGACAGCTTGTACTATCAGGTTTAGCATTTCTTGTAAGGTTTTTGCAATCATGGGCAGTGGGTCTTCTATGTTACTCTCGAGTGGGGAACCTGGTAAACAATTTTTTCCCCAAACCTTATTTAGTGCACCGTAATACATGAGCCTGCTTTTTTTTTTTCCTGTACTGTCAAAGACTGTATCGTTACACTGGCTTCTTTTAGTGGTATTCGTAAGGGATCAGGGGGATATTTTCTTAACCTGGATATGTTGTAACTTGTGCAAAAGAAAGATTGGAACGATCTCTGTTCTTCTCCTATTCTTTATGTCGGATTTTCAGAGCAGCTTTCTTGGTCGTACATCTCATTGCCGAGGCTGGCTGAGTCTGTTCACAGGTAATGCCTTTGTAGTAGTCAGGTGGGCAGTCCTCCCATGTGTGATCCCATTCAGCACGCAATGAGATTCTAGCTTTTCTTTTCTGAGGGGCGGTCGGGGACTGCGTAGTAGCAGTTATAGCAGGTAGAGTGCCGCGCGTGCACCACACACTCAATCCCTGCCGCCAGGTTCGTCCACCCATGTCAACAGTCGGACTGGATTTTGTTGGTGTTTGATCTGTGGAATTGTATTGTCCTGGTGACCTGTGCCCAAGTTTGGTTTTTCTCGTGCTGCTTTTCATGTCTGCCGTGATATTCTTGAGAATCCGGCTTCCCTCACCCCTCGCCTCCACTTCCCATTCCCCTCATCCCTTGCTTCTCCTCCACGCCCTTCACGCCTTGTTGCCTCTCCTTCAGTCTCTCCCTTACACAGTTAACCCTTCCCCCACCTCTCTCTCTCTCTCTCTCTCTCTCTCTCTCTCTCTCTCTCTCTCCTCGAGGTGAGATGCCTGGGGATCGGTGGAATGCCTGTAAAAAGGCAATGGTGCCAAAAGTGAATGTTCGAATTACAGAATTATAAGTTCATTAGAAGTATTTGGTAAGTTGTGTAAGAGAGAGATAACTGAAAGGGTAGTGGCATGCACAGAGCATCAAATTCTGGAGAAACGATGTGGCATCAGGAATGGCAGATCAGATGTTTGTTATGAAAAACCTATATAAGAAATAGAAAGAGGCTTTGTATGTAACATTTATGGACCTACAGAAAACGTATGAGAGGACCGAAAGAGATGGTTTGTGAAAGGCGCTACGAATGTATGGTGTAAGCGTAAAGTTATTAGTAGCAATGAGGAGCTTTTTATCAAGTAAGGAAGGCTTGTATGTGAGTAGGAAGATGGGAGGGTGAGTTGTTCCAGGTGAAGGAGTGTCTGCAGCAAGGATGTGTGGTGTCACCATGGCTGTTTGACCTGTTTATGGATCGGATGGCGGGAAAAGCGACTGCGAGGGTCTTGGAGAGAGGGGCAGGTCTGCAGCTGGTTGGGGTGGAGGGCCTGGGAGGTAAGTCAGCTACTGTTTACAGATGATACGGCTCTGGTGGCAGATTCGAGTGATAGCCTGCAGAAGTTCTCTTCTGATTTTGGAAGTGTAAAATGAGTACGCTGGGAGTTGATGTGAATAAAGTTAAGGCGTTCGAGATTGAGTAGAGAAACAAGTTAGTTGGATTGTAAGTCTGGACAAAGTGGAGTGTTTTAAGTACCTGGAAGTGGATAAGGCAGAGGATGGAACCATGAGAGCTGAAGTAACCCGTAAGTTCGACGCATTCAGGAGTGTGTGGAGAGAGCGGCCATTGCTTATGTGGTCGAATATGGGATCTTTATGGTGTAGTAATCTCGACAATGTAATACGGGTGCGAGACATAGGCCCTAGAAAAATAAAAAAACTTAGGAAGGAGGGTGGTTGTGCTGAAAAATGAAATATTTGAGGACAATATGGATTCGAAAAGGATGGTTCGAATGAGAAAGGATGGGATGAAGTAAGCCATAGGGTAGGTGAGGGGAGCTAAGGTCCTGGGCGCAGTAAGGAATGTGTATGGAAATGAAGGGTCACTGTTTATGAGAATGAATATGAAAGAGCTGAAGTGGGTGTGCTGACATGATCTGCACATATGGTGAGGATAAGTGAGAAGAGCCCAACTAACAGGGTGTACATATCAGAGGTGTAGGGGACTAGGAGAAACGGGAGGTGGAAAGATGGGATAAAAGATGCTTTGAGAGACTGGGGTCTTCACGTGTAGAAGGCGTGCATGGGATAGAACAATTTGGAGCGATATGGTATACAGGGAGCGAAGTGCTGTTACTGCGCTGAACCGTGGCATATGAAGCGGTTAGGGTAAACCATGACACTATAGTTGATGATTATGCTTATGGATGGAGTGGTGATGGAGGTGAATGCGATGGTTTTCGAGAGAGGAGAAAGTCTACCTACAATCTGTAGGGTATGTGTGGACTAAGGGAGGTTATTTTGTTGCTGTTTTCTGATGACGCGGTGCTGGTGGTAGATTCCAGTAAGAAACTGTAAAAACTGGCTTCTAAGTTTGGGAGTGTGTGAAAGATGAAAAATGAGAATAAGTGCGAGTAAAAGTAAGATTATTAGGTTTAGCAAGAGAAAAATATAGGTAATTTGGAGTGTTAGTTTGAATGGAGAGAATTTGGAGGAAATGGATAACGAAAGGACATGGTAGCAAATGGGAACACGGGAACTGAAGTGAGCCATAGGGTAGGTGAGGGGATGAAGCTCCTTAAGAATTTAAGAAATGCAAGGAAAGATATATCACAGTCTGTAGGAAGAAAGATGGATATGTATGATGATATACAGTAGGCCGATCGGTGTTGTATGTATGCGAGGCATGGGTTCTAGATGGGAAAGTACGGAAAAGGGTGGATGTGCTGCAAATGAAATGTATGAAGACATTTTGTGGTGTGTGGAGAGATGATGGAATGGGGAACGATAGGGTGAAAGAGAGGTGTGGTGTTGAGAGGAGTATGTATGAGAGACTGAAGAGGGTGTGCTGAAATAGTCTGGACATGGAGAGGACGAGTTACGAGAAGATGGCTAAGAGGATGTACATTTCGGAAGTGGATGAAATAAGGAAAAGGGAGGAACAAAGGAGGAGGTAGAGGGATGGAATGAAAGAGGTTTTAAATGTCTGGCACCTGAACATGCAGGAGGATGTAAGCGAGCAAGGGCTATAGCGAATTGGAGCGATGTCGTAGGCAAGGGGCAGCATGCTGTTTAAGGGCAGATCCAGGACATATGAAGCGGTCGTGGGAAACCACAGACACGCTTGTAGGGCTTAGTTGTGAATAAGGGGCTATAGTGTGTGTCTGTGTCTGTGTCTGTGTATGTCTGTCTGTTTGTCTGAATACAGAGAAAACTCAGCCCATCTCTGTAACCAGTCCTTGATTTAACTGTATTTTCATAACTCTACACACTCAGGTTTGTCGTGTGCCTGTAATGTTTTGTCCAAGTAATTGCATATGGGGCGGTTAATGAAGTAATCAAGTAATATCTTTCTCCCCTGATGTATGAATCCTCACTTATAGATAACGGGAATATCCATTTGCGCTGATAAAAACTTCAAGCTGAAATAAACATGTATGAAGACAGCAGTACGTAAAAGCACCTCCTCCTCCAACCCCCCAAGCACACACATACACACACACACACACACACACAATAGCCAGTGAAAGGAACTTTAGAACCATAAGTTTTCTCATAACACATCCAGCTGTAAAACTTGAAATAACTTTGGAATTAATGCACGAACGTTGCTAAAAATACACCCCCACCATGAAGGCGAGCTTCCCAGCCGGTTAAGCAAGTTAGTTTACTTGGCACGTGAATGACCTTAAATGAAAAATATCGGATTACTAGAAAAAGCGAAAGAAAATGGAAGGACAATATTTAGGGGTCAGACGAAGACGACATGTTGGTTCAATTGATAACAAATCCACTATTTCCCATGCTGTCCCCTCATTATGTATTGTGTCTCTCAGTTAAATTTTCGCGGTATGTATCCTATTTCTAAAGCTGACAGGCCGGATGACCAGCTTTCCTTCGGTCAGCTGAGGTTGAGAGACCAGCGGGGGCAGCGGCGCGTCAGTCACCAAGGGCTGGGGTCAAGTGAACGCTGACCAGGGGAGATTGGTGGCCTATTTAACATCATTATCTCTCTCTCTCTCTCTCTCTCTCTCTCTCTCTCTCTCTCTCTCTCCTTCCAGCTACAGACCGCCGACATTATACCAAGTTTGAACGTGCCAGGTTATTGTCAGTTAGCTTTAGATAAAAAAAGAAAGTTCTGACTGTTATTGGGGTGCCAGAGAATGCAGATAGCCTGAGGAGACATTACTACAGGAACATTATTCTGGAACATTTCCCTTCATCCTGGAGGCCTAACAAGTAGGTTTGATACGTTACGAAACTCCAGGCGGCTCACATCCTGGCCAGGAATTTTCCCGAGTGTGAACGAGAGAATAGTGAGGGCATAGTGACTGGGTATTCAGAGCTGATGAGAGAGAATAGTGTAAAGGCAGTAAGAGTAAAATGAGTTGCTCTGAAGGAAAGTGTGCAGGTTCGAGCGTTGAGGAAGAGGCATGAGAGAAGTAGGGATGAGCATTAGAAGTAGTGTAGCGGTGAGTTAAAGCGGACGGAATGACCTCCCGCGTCCACGCATTGCCTGACGTTTGTTATGCCGTTCGTGACTTCGATTAACGTTCTGAAGAGTATGCGGATGTCGTGACTGCAAAACGGAATGAAACTGAAGGAAATGTGCGCATATTGAGAGACAAGTCATACGAGAATGAAAGGAGGAGCATACAGTGAAAATCAGAAAGGGAACTAGAGGAAACGGTGAGAATGAAAGAATGAGACAGACAGACAGACAGACAGTCAGACAGACGGACAGACAGATGGCTAGAAGCAACATAAATTTCAGATGTAAATTTCGTCAAGTTTCATCATTCGAAAAGATTTAATTGTCTAGTCATTCACAGAAAAGGCATTTCTGAGACACTGTGGATGAAGGGCACATACAGTGGGTACAATACATTGTCATAGGAAAATAACAGCCGGACCCAGGGACTTACAGAATTTGCTTTATGCGTTGGACCAGAGAGGACACCGCCTGCTTCGTGATGGTGAGAAGCAAAGTACTGAGGAAAGAAAGTATACGTTAAATGTCGTAGAGACACTTCACGTATAACTATAGGAACTTACTGGAACTTACGGTGATGTCTGTAACTTTTCAGTATCTTTTATTCGTAATTGTTAACAAAGTCTCTGAAAGCAGAAAACATAAGCTTGACAGGAAATTGACGGGTTACATCCTGTTGATCTGTTCATCACAAGCGTTGATTTGACAGTCGGTAAATGAACGAGTTTAGAAGAAACAGCCTATATTAGAAATCCTCTGTCCTAAACCACGAATTCATCGACCCACGTTTGCGCAGAGTGTGGCAAACGAAAGCAAACCATAACAACAGGACGTGATAACAGCGGCCTATGAATAATTTAGGTAAAGCTTGAAGTTAAGGCTGGGAGTTGGGGCTTTGAGTTTCTTTCATACACTAAGTCTGAGTTAAAGCCGATGGTCTCTTGAGGCGAGGTGTTATTGGTTTCATTTTCCACCACACGTAGTGTCAGAGTGCACGGTGTTCTGCACCTTTAGCACTGTTGTGACACTACACACGTACGTCAGTGTTAAGAGATCGCTCTTTTGTTAACCACACTAATATGCTGTTGAACCCAGATGACGCGTGGCTTTACTGTACATTCTAAACATGTTCAGGTGTTTCATGTGACACCCAGAGACACTGATGTGCTAGAACTGAATGTGCAATCTTACTTACGCGGCGTTACTTCGACCGAAGTTTGCTTTCGGCTTACGAGGGTGAGATGTTGGATCGTTATACAGAAATTTTGTTATAAAGGAGAGGTAGGAAAGCATTAGAAACGGATACGATACCTATGTTTATGGCAGAGAATGTCATACACATATAACCTCACACATACACACACACACACACACACACACACACACACACACACAGAATGTTCAAGAGATGGGGCCCCGCGAGTGTAAAATTCCCTTCCAATAGAGTGCAGATAAGTTTTTATACACCCACAAGACGGGTTTCCATGGTATTGTCATGAACATCGCCAACTATGATCCATGCACGGGCCCGCCCGAATTGTAATCCTGGGCGCTTTGGTCGTTACACTGCCATCCTTTCCTCGAGGCTGGTCGATAGATGGATATTTGGCTTACGCTAGGGTTTTGTGTGTGTGTGTGTGTGTGTGTTAGGAGAAGGGACAATACAAGTGCAAAATACCCCCCCCCCCATGACGCACTAATAGTTATCAGAGATCAACTTCGCTTCCAGTTCTGTGATCTCATCCTCTTCGGTCTCATTAGCTCTCAGCTCCCTCGATGTGGCGCATTCCATCCACGTTGTCCATGTCGCTCTGGACTACAGCCTAAAGTGGGACGAACGTGTTTGTAAATCTAGCCATCGTATCATTCCCTCCGTCCCTTGTTGCAAAAATAGCCTTGCAGGCTTTGATTATTGCATCTGACTGTTACATCACGTTTCAAGAGTTTGTAAAGAGATGAGTGTAAAAGACGAGTGGGAGAGTTTTTACGTGGTGTAAAAGACGAGTGGGAGTAGTCCACGTGAGGAAGAGGAATTCATAACTATAGTCGGGAATTTACGTGTTTATATTAACCTTGGTATCAATGGTGTAGCCCAGCAAATGATCAGTCCCAACTTTCGAGGAAAATATTAATAGTTCACTTAAAAAAATAATCTAATAAAAAAAGTGGAATTTTATTCAAAACTTTTCGGATATGAACTGAAAAGAAAAAACAGGTGAAGGAGAATTTTTTGACAAAAACTTGAGACGGGAAAACGGATGGTCGAACTTCTTTCTCAGACAATTTTCATTTAACCTTTTTAAGTGTGGAAGACAGTGTTACACTGTACCACACTTACCACAGATTATGGGTGTGGATGAGTTATTTCTCAGGCTATGTGTACCTCATTTGTCCCATGAAAATGACTCAGAATGGACTTGATAATGTTTGACAAAATCTTTTCATTAACCATATTTCACGTTGTCCTCATAAAAGTCTTTTAATGTGAGATGAGTCTCCGGAGGTCAGCGGGACTCACAAGCCTCTCATGAGGCACTCAGAGACCGCGTAAGGCCAGAGTCATACGGACGCTGACCTGGGGCCAACATGGGTGGCCTACATCACAGCCATGATTGCCGTTACTGAGAGAAAGTTCGTTTCTTGACAGACCCTCGGCTGCAGACTGGGTTCCCTTGTGATGGTCACTGACAGCTCCCTTACCGCTGTGGGAGTGGGAGTGGGTTGTTGGGACAGGGGGATTTCCTTATGGTGAAAATGAACAACACACCCGCATCCGCAATCGCCAAAGGAACAGGATTAGCTGTTATGCTGTAAGCGTTTAAACGCTCGTAACGTGCCAACCTCTTTAATCATATCGCGCGCCAGTTTCTGGCTAATCTGGAGGAGAGTGAACACTGAAGCATGAACACTAGAAAGTATGAATTAACGGGGAGGCAGGAAAGAGACTAAATAGAGATAACACAAGAAAGAATATATCTTACGTTTCATCTGACAGCGAGCAGTTTGTATGCAAAAACCTGGGCGGTTGTACAGTTCTCCCTCCCTCTCTCTCTCTTGGCTCCTGTCCATGACCCCTGTCTGCCCAAACCACAGTAGACAGAAGGATACTATCGTAAATGGAAAGTGAAAGTACAGTGAGGGACAGTGAGAGCAGAGTGAGAGAGCAGTGAGAGAGAAATGGATGGCAAAAGATAGGAAAATGTAGAGAATACGACGAAGGGAAGAGGAAGTCACAGGCAAAACGAGTATACAAGGGAAGACGGATGGATGAAAAAGGGGTGTAATGAGAAAATTTAGAGGAGAATGACGGATAGTCTCGGGAAAAGGAAGGGGCATAAACAAGTTAAGGAGAAGAAAGGGGACACTTGGAACATGTACAGAGCGAGGGGAAAGGAGAGATAAATGGATAGATAAGAAGGCAAGAGAGAAAAGGATCCGATATGCGTGTTTCTCTTGCCTCTCAGTAGCTACAGTCCCAACCCTTTCTTGTATTTGAAAATAATTCGAATTTTACTTTTTGTTTTTCTTCGTTTTTTCAGCTCGCCATTTGGACACGCTTCACTTGCAAGTAGTAGAGTTACCGGATTATTGTGAACGATGCTCTAGGACCATACTGTTTTATATGATGATTCTTTTTTTTTTTTTTTTTTTTTTGTTTCGTGAGTTGAATATCTCATGACGAATGGAGATGGATGCCTTGTGTCTCGTAATTATATACGTATTATCGACTCGTCAGGAGTGTAAGAACGGCTTTTTTATTCTAAATTGATCCACGATTAAATATTTTAGTAACATTTGAGAGAGAGTGTGAGAGAGAGAGAGAGAGAGAGAGAGAGAGAGAGGGGGCTATAGGTCTCCCAAAACATTATTTTTAAACATTTTCACATAATGACTGGCAATGTTGAGTTAGGGACATTAAACAAACAAATACAGCCGACATGAAAGTTGAATTTAGTGAGAAAACAGTTAGGGTGATTCCTGAAGTAAGATTTTTTTTTTTTTTTATCAATTATCAGACAAATTTTACCTCACTCAACAAGTTGAATGATCGCGTTTAAAGAGGGTGGGTGGAATGAGTAATTCTCTCTCTATACCACACGGCAGATTAGGGTCGGAACTGCGCCAGAAACAAGTGGGTCTTGGGAACAGAAGTAGCACTGTCTGTCTTGCACAGACAGATGAAATGTGGCAGGCGTTAAAGTGCACTTCTTACTGATGGAGATACGAAAGATAGAGAAGAATGGTGGAGAGAGAGAGAGAAAGAGAGAGAGAGAGAGAGAGAGAGAGAGAGAGAGAGAGAGAGAATATAGATAAAAACAGCTGTAAGACAATCAGAAGGAAGTAGAAGAAAAAAGAAGACAAAAGTGTTGATTTCCGACACAGCCGCCCACAGTGAGCTAAAATCCACCTTACCATAATAAGATCAACTACATTAGGCTCTCACTCTCTCTCTCCCTCCTCCGTCTGGGTAAATACTCTCTCTCTTTTTTTTTTCTCTCTCTCTCT
>JAYMFT010056258.1:0-15073 GCA_038088735.1 Panulirus argus | reverse complement strand
AAAAAAAAAAAAAAAAAAAAAAAAAAAAAAAAAAAAAAAAAGAGAGAGAGAGAGAGAGAGAGAGAGAGAGAGAGAGACATGCCATGGCAGCTTGCTATGAAACTGACCAAACACTTTTTGCCATTGTTATGGAGGGTGGTGTTAGGTATATTTTGAGTGAGGATGTGTCAGGGGACAATGTTAAGTGCTGTGCTGGCTTCTACTGCTACTAATAAGTAAAACAATGCAGGACGAAGGTTGTGGTGGTTGAATCCATCTAGGATATGTTGTTTCAACTCTGTAGTGTGGTGGTAGAGTGTTTGGGTCTGAAGCCGTTGTGTGTGGGTGACAGTGGGATGTTGTTTAATTCTGTGTGGATCATATTTTTCACAGAGTTTGGATAAAGAGAATAGAAATGATATAGGGTGGTAGGAAGAGGGGAAGTTGGTGGTGTGGAGGGTTTAGGGTTGGTATTATGTTGGCAAGTTTCCAGATGTTAGGTATTTTGTTGTGTACCCAGAAGTAATTGAAGATATCTGTAAGTGTTTGATTGTAAATGGGCCATAGTGTTTCATGTTAAAATTCAAAATCTTGTCTGAGCCTGTAGCAGGAGAGTTCTTGAAGATTTTAACTGCATTGCTTGTATGAGTGGAAGTGAAGGGTGGGTGGCCAGCTGTTTCTGGATGACATTTTTGTTTAGGGATGAGGTTGGTTTGCAGGCAATGTCCTTTTTGATGTAAGATGTGTGGATTGACTAATTTTCATTCAAGCCAATGTGAAATGTCCATTCAAGCCAATATGGTTCAAAAGACGTAGGTTCTTGATTGCTGCTAGTTAAGAAGATAATCAACTGTCAGGTAATCTAAACTTTTTTTATTGCTTGTAATGTTATTAATTAGGCAGGTCATAAGAGCTTGGATTTACCAGCCTCAATGTTGAATTAATATGTGATTTCAAAGTCTCAAAATGTTTTCACCCAAAGAAACAAGAATAAGAGATTGTAAGAGAAATATCATGTCAGTGGACATAAAAGATGTGAGAAGGTTTGAGATGGATCAGCAAACTGAGGATATTGGTACCTTACCAGAGGTAGTAATATGATGGCATTTTCTCTCTGATTCCTTTTGGATGACAAGTGCATGCTGGGTTCTTTAAGACATTTTAAATTGCTACGAGCCGACTAGAGGAATAATATGTAGATAAAAATTTTCCAAAAAAATTTCATAACCGTGATAATACACCTAGTCTCATGTAATCATTTACTGAGTGGGGAAAAATAAACATTTATTAAATATACCCCTTTCAGAGTAAATGATTGTATTAATGGCTATAATTAATTTTTTTCATACAAAAGGTCTTATGTAATAACTGACATGCAACCAAACAGTATTAATGCCATTATCATACAGTAGGCAAGGATATAAAATGAGGATTCATCCTACCATTCTCCAACATTCAACATTTATCCTTCTAGTAAATTTTTCAATTATACATTCATTCACATCTTTTTCTGAGCACTAAGAACATAAAAGTAGTGGCTTAAATTGATGTTCAACCTTCCCCAGTTAAAAGACCAAAGTTTTACACAAAATGGTTAAAGAATAGACTTTTATCCCACAGTACATACCAAACCTAATACAATTTCCCTAGAAGTGATGCTTTTAAATGTATCAAAGAGTGTCAATCATATTATTGATGGTTTCTTTCCACCTTAAGCCTACAATCTTTTTAAGGAACTAACTTTTGGGTTACAGTTTCACAGGTTTAAGTACAGTATTTAATTTAATAAGTTCATTCATGTCAAGTAACAGGATGAAGGGAATAACCTTATCTAGTACACTGATGCATACTTATAAATCTACTACAGTTACTGAGCGTGCAAGTCACTAGTACTGCGCAGTGACATAAGACCACATTGAAAACATCTCTTTCAAAGCTGGATAATCTGCTTACAGAAGAGATATTAAGATTATGCAAAACACAGAATGTACTATCTAGTAGTACAACTTTCTGAGTTGTTTTTTCAAACCAAGCTAAAAGATAACTGGCAGACCAAACCAAATACATTTCTAATAATTTTGGAAACTAAAGGCAAAGTCTATGAAAAATAACATTTACTTGATATTCAGCAAATAACTAAAGGAGTACACACAAGTAAGTGATGTATACACACTTAGCAATTTATACCTATTTTATCATTCTTACACTTAACACAAGAGTAGTTTACACAATCTCAACACCACTTTCATACCCACACTTATTTTGTGCTGGAGATCCTAACATTTATTCTTACAACACTGGCTGAAAAATTCAATATCTTATAAACACAAGTGGAATGGATTCTCCTTGTATTACAAGAAACAGGATATCTAAATTAAAGAAAGAGTAACCCTGATAGAAGAGATAAGTAGTAGTAAGATTGCAAGAACAGACATAACAAATGGCAATAATGTATGGCTGTACTGAGCGAGAATGTGTGTCAAACCACTGGGCAAGTATACTAACTTTACATTTTTTTTCTAAAGTTCTATTCCCATAAAAAAACATCTAAACAGTAATTAAGTGGGGACAACATCCAATTAAAAAACACCCTAACCCATCTTACCGATGTCATGAAGTCCAGCCACCATAGACTTTGCTCTTGCTCGTCCAACACTTAAGGTTGTTCTGGGATCTCTTGGGGGGGGTGCAGGGGGGGCTTGGGACGACCGCACTAAGAGGAAGACACACACACAAACACAGTTAGTTAGGTGGCAGCCGCAAGCTCTTAGGCAGCCACAAGGGTTATTTCACCAATTTGAATTTTGTTGAGGAAAACCTGGAAACCTTGTGTTATGCATGTTAACCTAGATTTACCAAGAAAATATCATAATTCTACTTCTTTTCCACATAAAATTCTTTTCTGAATATCCTGAAACTATCCAGGTGCTATGTGCTACTTATGCTGGACAAGCTCAGTTTAAAGTCAAAATTTTAATTGAAGCAAAAGCTATCCTCAACAAATATCCAGAATGCTAGCAAAGCATAAGCCAAATTATGAAAGGCATCAGTCGTATTTCTCCTAGGATTTAGACTGCACGTGGGCAAGAAAAATATAGAGATATGAAACTATATGGACAGAGCAGAAGAGGTTTCTATTAGCTAGTAAATATAGTATTTTGTTGAAGGCTATGTCAATTCTTTCATCTTTAAGCCTAATCAAGCTACAAAATGACAGTATTACACATCATGTAAATAAAATTCTGCTTTGTTCTTTCCAAAGAAAAATGGACAAAAACAAAAAACTCCTTTGCAGGTAGTGGAAACATCAAGGGAATATAAAGGCATTATCAAGGAATAAAAGGGTGTCACTTTTTCACATTGAGACACTTCTATCAGGCTAAAGAATACAAGTTCAAAGAATAAACTTGCCCTGATGAAGGTAATACAGGATCACTCAGTTATAAATTGTAATCTACAAGAGGGTAGAAACAATATTCATGACATACACATGCTACTTAATTGAAAAGCTTGGAAAATGGACATTCTTAGGTTAAAATACAAATATTAGATTTTACATGCTACTTTTCTTAAGAACAAAGTAATTGTATGAACATTCATATATCATACAATGAGAGTGAATTCAGTATGGTGAAAATATGCTAAATAGTGCTCATAGGACCAGAAATGCTTATGGACTTCCTTATCTTGACAATCAGCAGGGTCAGATATCCATTGCATCCGAAACCAGAAGTGGATAGCAATCAGGATCCAAGAACCCAAGTCTATCCAATAGTCCGAGCGGAGTCTGGAGAACAGAAAGAGGGACATGCATCTACCTGCATGGAGTTTTCGAGGGAGTGTCTGGCACCCACGTCTGATAGTTCCCAGGTTGCCTATTGGTGGCTTGTGCGCCAAAATGGTGTCTTGAGAAGGAGTTACAACAACCATCTGGACGAGGTCGCCTGACTTACGAATAAGTGTGACAACATGTTCATGTGAGGCTTGAGACACATCCTCTCCATTGATCTAAAAATAGTGACAATAGATTCTTTAAGCCAATGATCTAAAAATAACCTCAAATTAATCTTTTAAACTTGAATAGTATTTGTATACTAGTCCACAGAAACAAGCCTATTACTATTCAATACTTTAAAAGTGAAGAGAAAGCATCATCAACATATGTAATGTTATTTCTTTTTACCAAAAGACCTTTCCATGATATAAGTGATGTGCATCAATAGCCAAAATATGAATATATCAAATAGTTACGGTAGAAAATATACAAAGTCACATCTTTAATAACAATAAATACACAAAAAAAGCATCTGTAAAAGGTTATATTTTGCTTATACACTTAAGCAGTCTTTATATGGCCCTGTGGTTCTTTTGAGAAACTTCACTTAACTACAATAATCATAAACAATTTCTCTCATAAAAGATGAGTTTGAAAGAATTTATGACATCTAATGCTTCATGAATAACATTAATATCCTGCAAAGGTTGCTGCAAGCCATAATTTTGGCACCAGTTTGAACTGAGATGGGATTAATCAACAGTGCGTAGAATAACACAAATACCAATGATGAATCATTTTGATTTTGCATATGAATGCAGAATATACCATGTACCCATGTACTATCATATTCAACCTGAAGCAATCTTAACCAATTCATCTACCTTAATCAAATAGTCGCCTTTTTTGAGACCTGCTAAATCGGCAACACCTCCAGGATCCACATCATCCAAGTACTGAAGGGCAGGACCTCGCTCATGAGGCCTTTCCATAAGGGGAGAAGTTGCCTTTGCTCCACGCAGCACAAAGCCAAAGCCCTTTTTGCCACGATGAAGAACAACAGTTCGAGGTTCATTTACCCTGAAAAATTTTACGAGTATTGTGAAAAAGTGAGTAAGGTTTATCAAGATATCCCTTGCATTTCATGGAAAGTTCTTGAAAAATGAAAGTGGCATCATAAGGTCACAATGCTTTATCAACTTAACTTACAGGCTACCTCTTTATGACGTAACACTTTCACATCTCTGGGTGGTTTCGCACATGCCATAGGATCAAAGCTGGACCTACTATCACCAGGAAGATGGACTGTAATTATGTATTTGTAATCATAAAATCATTTGTTATAGGAGGTATGTTTATACTTGTAGGACCCTATCTTATTTTCGCTATTTTTTTAAGAGCTTTTCTAATTTCTTAATTATCTTTTTTATGTTGAAGGCTCCAGTTATCGACAAAAGTCCACATCAAGGCCAGGCCATAATTGAAATATATAGGTTAATAAAAGGGAAAAAGAAGAGCAAGGAAAAGTATTTACAAATTTTGGAAAGTGAAAAACCTGTCTTTTAAAAAGTGCCAGGTTATAGTTATTGGGAAAGACATGATAGGATAGAGAGTTCCAAAGCTTTGAGTTGTAGGGAAAGAAACAGTTATCAAAAAAGCTCATCCTTAAGTTATCAATGGCCACACAGTAATTATGTGACAATGCAGTCTGCCAAGTATTGCTTGTTCTAGCTAATGGTGGGGGCACACAAGCAACCAGCTCTTGGAAACAAAAATCAAAGTGATACCTATGGAAGAGGGAAAGTGAACTAACATTGTGGTGCAGGGAAAAAGGGTCAAGTGGGAGAGTTGATACGTAGGACCTCTTGCAACTCAACCCTGTCAAGTAAGGATGCAGGGCTAGAACCATCCCAGATGTTAGAGCAGTGCTCCATACAAGGACAGATCAATCCTGAGTATAACTGGAGCAGCTGTTTGGAATCAGAGAAATTTCAACATCTAAACAGGACTCCTAGTTACTTAGAGGTGTCGTATGCCACAAAATACCCTTGCCCAAGAATTGAGGAGTCTCCATCTGGGGGTAAGAATTAAAAAAGATAAGGTAACAATTCTTGGCTGCGGCAATGCTGCAGAAACACATGAAACCTTTTGTTGGTAATGCTAGCATTAATGTACAGAAATGTTCAAAACTGACAGAGCTGAATCCTTTAAGCATTTTAAAACGTTCTATTCATTTGCTCTGGAGATGCCTCCTGCTTAGGGAGAACCAGTTTAATTCTTACAAACTCTCTTCATACGGTTTGTTCCGCAAGGAAGGAATCAATTTAGTTGCCCTTTGCTACACTGCTTCCAATTTAAGAATATCATTCCTTAAGTGGGAGTCCAAAACTGCACTGCATATTTGAGGTGTGGTCTAACTAGACTTAGGTTTAATGGCAACAGCACATCCTTGCTTTTGTCTGTAAAGTTTCTGTTAATAAATCTTAACACTCCCCACTTAACTCATTCTTCTGTTTCCACTTTTAGAAATTGAAAACACAAGAAGCGGAGGGTCTCCAGCCCCCCGCTCCCACCCCCTTTAGTTGCCTTTTACGGCATGCGGGGAATATGAGGGAAGTATTCTTTCTTCCCTATAATATGTATATATATATTGGTCAGGGTGGTGTGCAAAGTGAGAGAGTCAGGGAGAGTGGTTTGGTGGAGAGAAAGGAGGTGGTGAAAGCCTTGCAAAAGATGAAATCTGGCTAGGCGGCAAGATTGGATGGTATTGCAGTTGAATTTACTAAGAAAGGGGGTGACTGTGTTAATGATTGGTTGGTAAGAAGATTCTATGTATGTATGGGTCATGGTGAAGTGCCTGAGGATTGGCGAAATGCATGTATAGTGCCATTATACAAAGGCAAAGGGGATATAGGTGAGTGTTCAAACTATCGAGGTATAAGTATGTTGAGTATTCCTGGAAAATTGTATGGGTGGGTATTGATTAAGAGAGTGAAAGCATGTACAGAGCATCAGATTGGGGAGGAGCAGCATGGTTTTAGAAGTGGTAGAGGATGCATGGATCAGGTGTTTGCTTTGAAGAATGTATGTGAGAAAAGCTGGCCACTTCCACCAGCCAGGACCACAGGTCATACAGTGTTGTGATGTGTATGTGTCTGTGTGTAGAATGTGCAGCGTAATTTAGCAGTCGTCTTCGGTGTCTTCTTTATGGTACTTGCATCACGGGTATGAAGGTTCTTGAAAATGTATGAAATGGTGTTTGCAGTGTTACAGAGATGGATGATGTCCAAAACACAATCAGGAGAGTGAGACTAACGTTTGTCTAGGGAGTCTGTTCTGAGAGGTGTATGTCCTGAAGGTTGGAATTTAAGATTGTGTTAGAAGGTCCATTATTTAGTACTTGCTGGGTTATTTCAATGTGTATGTGTTTTGGTAATATTCTATTTGCTGGGCTTGGGGATCTTTGAGTAGAGGTTACTGAAGGGTAAGGAAGGTTTAGGCTTTCTATTTCTATTCAGAGGCTGGTGGTTAGTTATGGAGATGTTTGGGTGGGAGGAATCTAATGCTGTTACACAGAATTGAGTGCCGGGCATGGTTGGGTGGGTCTGCATTTGGAGGATCTTTGTTTCAGTGTGAAGGTGTTGGGTGTTTGTATTTATTAGGCAGCCAGTGATTGTTCTGAGTGAACTATTTTTGACAGTGCTAGGCAGCCAGTGATTGTTCTGAGTGAACTATTTTGTGTGGTTTGCAGCCGTGTTATATTTGCTTTTGAGAGGGTGGAAGACCAGGCAGGTGAGGCATAGTTTAAAGTTGAGCAGATGAATTGCTGGTATAGGATGTTGAGCGATTCTTTTTCTTGTTTAAATCTGGTTCCAGTTACTGATCTGAGGGCACTTAGTTTGTGTGTTGCTTTTGTGTTGATGTTATTGGTGTGGGGAGTGAATGTCATGCGTTTGTCATATGTGATGCCTAGAATGATTGGTATTTTGTTCAAAGGGAGTTACTGTCCATTCAAAGTGACAGGAGGGTGTGAGTTGGATTCATGTTTATCTGGGGCTAAAAGAGTGATTCAAAATTTCTGTGAAGATGCTGACATTCTTCTCTGGGTAAGCCACTGTTCTAATTGTGTAGAGTAGTGTTGCATGTCTGATGCTGCTACTGTGGTGTCCGGGTATTGTGCTGTGATTGTGAGGTCATCTGCATATGAAAGGACCTTCACGTTAAGGTTGGCCTAAATCCACGGGAGGTCGTGTATGAAGAGACTGAAGAGTGTTGGAGAATGAATCTACTCCTTAACAAACTCCACGGTAGAGCTGAAGTTTTATAAGGTGAAGCTATTGTGAGTGACTGTGGCATGGTGGCCAGCTATAAAATTGGCCAACCACTTTTTATCACTGTTTTGGAGGCTGGTGTCAAAGTACTTTTTGTGTGAGTATGTGTCAGGAAACCGTTAAATACTTTGTTGACGTTTATTGCCATAGTAGTGTGTGGGAGGGGTGCATTGTTTGACAGAATCCCTCCTGGATGTGTTGTGTGAGCTCAAGGTGTTGTGAGGTAGTGGTTGAGTGTCAGGGTCTGAAGCCATGCTGAGTGAGTGAGAGTGGGGTGTTTTCTCTGATTCTGTTTACAAATTCCCCAGGACCCTATTTCAAAAATGGGTCCTGGTGTTACCTAAGTCCACTTTCCAGGGACTCTTCCAGCCTGACTGTTCTATTTCCAATACAATGGGAAAGTTGGACTCCTTTGGACTAACGTGTTTTTTGTAAGACTACACCTACTGACAGTCTCACCAAAATTACCTTTCTCCTGCAGTGTAAAATCATGCACACAGTGCTTGGTAATATTATATAATTTTTACTCAGTTCCTCACATATCCTTACATCATTATAAATCTTCAATCTGAATCCCTTAGCCTGTTTAGCTGCTCTGTAACTGAAAAAAGACTCCTGATGATTGTATGGAAAAGATTTGGATTTTCCCCAGCCTTATCAACAATATTCTTTCCAGAGTGTCTTTGTTCCTCTTTTCTTGTTATGATATATTCATTACTTGCATTACTTGCTCTTTTATACCTTGCAAATGCTGGCTGGCTGGAGTGCTATATATATCTTCAGCACTACACATTTTGAAGTTCCTTTTCTTTTAGGTATCTTTTACTAAACCATTCTTTCCTCTTTCTTATCAGTCCCTCGGTATCTAAGTCTAGGGTTACTCTTGTTCCAACTCCTTCATTGTAAATTTTACTGAAATGCTCAACACAAAGCCCTGGTTCCTGGCTTCTGAGTTCCATTTCCCAATCTATATTAATACAAAAATTGTTGAGGTTTATGTAGTTTCCATGATTATATCACCTCTTTATGTTTTAACTCACCTCTATTCTCTCTGAGTTGCAGTTTAGTAAATAGGCAAACTGAGCATTACATGATAACTTTTTCCAAGTGTTGCATCTTATACAAGAGTCTCAAAATCTAAGCTAGTGCATGTGAAGAGAAGATCTAATAATGATGGTGTATCAGTCCCTCCCATCCTAATAGACTCATTGACATGTTGGTATAGGAAATTTTCCAGTATACACCCTAAACGCTTATGTGTCCATGACTTCCTGTCAGCATGTAAATCCAAATTCCCCCGGTCTATCTCTTTCTATATGAAATCCCACATTATTAGTACTTTACCATCTCTGAGATGTGAGTATTTTACTGCTTCATGTACCATGCTGATTGCTTCTTCATTATAATTGTGTTTTGGATTGTTGCAATTCTTTGGAGGACTATATGATACTTACATCAATCTGCATTTCTTCTCTCATGTTACTCTTCATGTTATGTATTATCTGAAAGAGCTATCCTCCACTATTTTGTGTGTGTGTGTGTGTGTGTGCGTGTGTGAAATATTCCATTTCTGATACATGTAAATGATCACCTCTATACTCAATTATAAAGAATTTTCCACAATCATCCTGCCATATCTATTCAAAATTATGTAGAATATTAAAATATTAATTGTTACTTGAAATTGATAAAAAACTTTTAGAGACTGTTACTTACTTTTGATATTAATTCGTTGCTGTCAATCTTGATATCAATGTTCATTGGTGTGTTTGGAAAGTGCTGAAAAGTTTCTTCAAGTAGGGGAAATCTTCGGTCTTCACTGTTGCTGCTGAATGTTATGCCTGGCATGAAGTCTATAGGGATTTGTTCCTTGATAGGAGGTAATTCTGCATAATTGTACTCTGATATTGATCCTTTTAATTCTGTGCGAACATCTAGAACAGAGTCATGTGACACTACAACCTGACCATCTCTGGTTAGCTGGCAGTCAAGTTCTATCATGTCTGTTCCCAAATTAACTGCGCTGCAATAAAAGAGTTCTTTATAGTGTTTATTTAAAAAGGCAATTTCAATTAAAAAGCAATTTCATTTTCATACTTGTTCACCATTTCCCACATTAGCGAGATGGCACCAGGAACACAAGAAAAAAGGCAAGATATGCTCATGATAATTCTTAAGCTGTCACGTGCAATTCACCGAAACTGCAGCTCCCTATTCACAAACAGGCCCCACAGACCTTTCCATAGTTTCCCTTGGCTGCTTCATATGCTCCAGTTCAGTTCAACTGCAGTATGTCAACTCCTGTATATCACATTGTTCCAATTCACTTTATCTAGTGCACATCTCTCACTCCTAGCACGTTCAGATCCTAGGCACTCAAAATCTTTTTCAATCCATCCATCCATTTCCAGTTTGGTCTCTCCCTTCCCCTTACCCCTACACTTCTGACATATATATCCCCTTAGTCAATTTCTTCTCACTAATTCTCTATGTATGTCCAAATCACTTCAGCATACCTGCTTTAGCTCTCTCAACCACACTCTTCTTATTACTACACCTCTCTTATCCTTTCAGCACTTACTTGATCACACAACCAAACACCAAACACTCACCTCAACCATTTCATTCTGAACACACCCATCTTCCTCATCTATAGCCCATACCTTTACATCCATACAATATCATTGAGATTACAATATTTTCAGGTAAACCCATTTTTCCCTCCCAAGTAACAGTCTCTCTTTCCACACATTCTACAGTGCTCCCAGAACCTTCATCCCCTCACCCAACCAATGACTCACTTCTGCTTCCAAGGTTCCAGTTGGTGCCATGTCCCCTCCCAGGTATCTAAAACACTTTACTTCCAAATTTTCTCCATTCAAACTCACACCTCAACCAACCTATTCCTCTGCCCTGTTAGACCTAATAACCTTGTTTTTATTCACATTTACTTTCAACTTTTTCCTTTCACATGCTCTTTGAAACTCAGTCACCAACTCCAGCAGTTTCTTACTCAAATCTGTTATTGGTGCTGTATCATCAGCAAACAATAACTGACTCACTTCTCAGGCTCCCTCACCCCTTACAGATGGCATACTCACCCCTATCTCCAAAACTTACATATATGTCCCTCACCATCTCAACCATAAACAAATTAAACAGCCATGGAGACATCAGATACTCCTGCCACAGACCAGCCTTCACCTGAGACCACTCACTCTCCTCTCTTCCTTCTCATACACACACCTTAGTGCTTCTAACAGTTTTCCTCTCACACAATACATTCATAAGACCTTCCACAAGGCATCTCTATTAACCTTACTACATGCTTTCTCCAGATCCTACATACAAATCCATGTTTTTTTTCTAAATATTTCTCAAATACATTCTTTAAAGCAAACACTCATCCACACATCCTTTAAGAATTCTGAAACCACTTTGTTCCTCCACAGTCTGATGTTTTGCACAAGTCTTCACCCTCTCAATCACCAATCTTTTATACAACTTACCAGGTACTCTCAAACTTATAACTCTATAGCGTGAACACTCACCTTTGTTCCCCTTGCATTTATACAGTGGCACTAATATATGTGCTACATCAATCCTCAGGCACCTCACCATGATCCATAAATAATGTGAAAATCATAACTAAACAATAAAAAATACAGTCACCCCTTTCTTAAGAAATTCAGCAGCAATACTATACACTCCAGCTGCTTTGCCAAATTTCACCTTACATAATGCTTTCACCCTAACTCACTTCACCAACCCACTTTGCATGATTCCTCAGCATACCTCTCCAACACTAACACCCTACATCTGTAACCCTATCATCAAGCACATTTAACAATCCTTCAAATTTCTCCATCTACTCCTCACCTCATCACTACCTGTTACCACTTCTTCATTTGCCCCTTCAGTGATGTTCCCATTTGCTCTCTTCTTTTTGCTTGCTATTAGCCTCCAGTGCTTACTCATCCCAACTCTCATTTGCCCTCTTTTTTAACCACAGCAAATTTCTTTTGACCTTCTGCTGCTTTGTTTAATGTATCTCCCAATCATTTGCACTCCTTCCTATAATTATTGCCCATATACCTCTCTTTTCTCTTTCAACAGCAACTTTATTTCATCTCACTACTTGCTACTCTTTCTCACATCCTCTACCTTCCATCTTATGCATGTCACACATTTCTCTTGTACGTGCTAAACCTGCTTCCCTAAATACTTCCCATTCCTCACCCACTCCCCTAGCTTTGGTTAGTCTCACCTTTTGTCATTTTACACTCAATCTCTCTTAGTATATCTCAACATGTCTCTTTTCTAAGCTAACTTTCACCATTCTCTTATCATCCATATCATTTCCTCTTTTCCGAAAACCTCCACAAAGTTTCACAATGACCTCTACTAACTAATTGTCAGACGTCCCAACAGCTGCCCCTCACAGCACCTTCAGTCTCTCGTTCGCATACCTATCAATCTGAAAGTTATCCAATACTGCCAAAAGACCGTCTTTCCTACTCTAATACTTATACTTGTGTATGTCCTTCTTTTTAAATCTGGTATTCCCAATAACCAGCCTTTTTTCAGCACAAAACTCCACAAGCTGTTCACCAATTCTATTCACCTTACTGAATACCCCATGCTCCCCAGTCATAGCCTCAACTGCCACATTACTAACCTGTGGATTTAAATCACCCACCGTTAATGCGTAGTCTCTTGCACCAACACTGCTGACACACATCATCAGTTGCCCCCAAAATACTTGCCTCTCATCATCTTTCTTCTCATGGCTAGATGCACAAGCATTAATAATCATTCGTCTCTTGTAATCCACTTTCATTTTTACTCACATCAGTCTGGAGCTCACTTCCTTACACTCTTTCACACATTTCCACAACTCCTCCTTCAGTCAGGAGTAATGCTATCCCTTCCTTAACTTTTGCCCTCACACCAACCCCTAGCTTTACTCATACAGCATATCCAAACTATTTTCCCTTCTACCCTTGAGCTTTTGTTTCTCTCAGAGCCAAACATTCAGGTTCCTCTCCTCAAACAAACCACCTATCTCTCCTTTTTTTCATACTGATTAATCCACACACATTCAGATAATCAAGTTAATAAAAATTTGTTTGGCATGCAGGATGTAAGATAGCATTATGAAATGATTTTGACAAATGAGTTTCTTTTCTGTAGGAAAAATTGTCATGCACTTGCTCTTTGCTCTTTTACCAGCTTTTGAAGTTAACAAAATTCCTTCTGAAAATAACACTGGAAATTCCCATGAAAATTATGCAAAAAAACTTTCAGAGCATTTGGTGTAAAAAAAAAAAAAAGTGCTATCTTCACAACACTTGCTTTCAAACTGTCACACAGTGGTACAATTTATGCTTTCCTCTTTGGCTGCACACCACCATGGCTAAGTTTGGGCATGGTGGCCAATTAGTTGATACATTCCTCTAACACATATTGCTGGCATTTTGAGCCCAGCTTTCAGTTTATCATGTAGAAAACCCTTCTCCCATCAACATAGGTTTGAATGGGTACTAATTTTATCATAAGATTGAAAGTCAAAGACAGACATATAAGATACTGACCACATCACTCCCTCATTTGCTGATAGCTAGGAATTCATTGTGCTACAATCAAAATGACTCCTTTGGATTCTCTATGCCTGGAAAGCAAATTCTCTACCTCATATCAGCTAATGTGGCCTATTACTAAGACTGCAACCAATTGTGTCCAACTTTTCATAAGTACAATAAGTATGTGCCTGATTTCTCATTCTAAGCAATGGTATATTTGTGATTTATGTGTGCAGAACAGAACATTACATTTGTTCAAACAGACAACAGACAACAACATTGACAGGATCAATACATGTTTGTAAGTTAGCAAAGTAACTTTCACAAACACTAACACAGTGGCCAATTTCATTTTCATACTTGACTGCCATTTCCTGCATTTGCAAGGTAGTGCCAGGAACAGATGAAGAAAGGCCACACTCACTCACATCCATTCTCTGGCTGTAAAGTGTAATACACTAAAAGCACAGATTCCTGTCCACAAACAGGCCCCACAGGTGTTTCCATGGTTTACCCTGGTTACTTCACATGCCCTGGTTCACCTATTAACAGCATCTCAAACCCTGTATACCCCACTGTTCCAATTCACTTGATCCTGTGCATGCCTTTCACCCTCCTGCATGTTCAGGTTCCAATGACTCAAAATCTGTTTCACTCCATGTGTTCATCTCCTATTTGGTCTCTCCTTTCTCCTTGTTCCCTCCACTTTTAACACACTTATCCTCTTCGTTAACTTTTCCTCACTCATTCTTTCATTTGTCCAAACAATTTCAGCACACCCTCTTCAACTCTCTCAACCACACTCTTTCTATGTCAACACCTTTTTCCTACCCTTTTATTGCTTACTAGATCAAACCACCTCACACAATATATGGTCTTTAACTATTTCATTTCCAACACCATCACCCTCCTCCACACATCCCAATCTACAGCCATTGCCTCACATACATATAACATTGTTGGAACTACTATACCTTCAAACATTACCATTTTTGATCTCCAAAATAATGACATCTCTTTGCACACATTCTTCAGTGCTCCCAGAGCCTTTGCCCCCTCACCCACCATGACTCACTTTCATTTCCATGTTTGCATTAACTACCATGTCCTCCCCCAGATATTTAAAACATTTCACTTCCTCCAATTTTTTTGCATTCAAACTCACACTCAAACTAACCTGTCCCTCTTCCTTCCTAAATCTAAGGACTTGCTTTTATTCACATTTATTCTCAACTTCCATCTTTCACACACATTGAGTTATCTACAGAATTAATCAAGTTTTTGACTTAAAATGTGATGAATTAATGCAAATATATCTGTTACAATGGGCTTCCATTCATATATATATATATATATATATATATATATATATATATATATATATATATATATATATATATATATAT